>CAIGQZ010031558.1:1872946-1887327 GCA_903798205.1 Danio tinwini | reverse complement strand
TTTTTCTTACTATGGACGTCAATTGTTACAGGTTTCCAACATTTTTCAAAATCTCTTTATTGTTTAACAGAAAAAAAAAGAAACTTAAAACAGTTTAAATCACCTGCAGTGAGTACATTTTTATTTTTGGGTGAACTATTACCTTTAAAACCAGGCATATAACGTTGACACTCTAGAAACAAACTAAATATATGCACTATACTAGAATATATTAGAATATTGTGTTGTAGGTCTTAAATCTTTTTTAAAACAGATCTTAACTTCCTTTGTTTATGTATAGCTACTCAATCTGGCCATCACTAACATTCCACCTCAATAAAACGTATACCTTTTTATTTAAAAGTGTATTTTTTAACTCTGTTTACCATAATGTTTTGATTATTTTCCTTACAGTAACATTTGTTTAACAGTTCTCCATGTATTTACTACTGACCTGGACAGATATTTGTGCATACATTTCATTTATTATAGTTTAAAAGAAAGGTTATGTTGAAAACAAGTTTATGTATTCAACTAGAGCTTGCTTGATTTGAGACATTATCTGAAATATGAAATAACTAAATTATGTAACTTTTTTTTGTTATTTAATTATAATTATTTTTAATAGGTCAAATTTGATTAGAAGAACTCCTTAGCGTTTAGCTCTGTTTGAGTCAAATTTCATTTATAATGGTTTCAAACCCATTAAATTTAACTTGGTGAAACCAGCAGAAACCCTGATTATACTTGACTGGTTTGTTATGTCTGGAGCATTTAAAGGCATAGCTCAGTCTAAATAAAATATTCTGTCATCATATACTCATCCTCCACTAGTTCTGTTGCAACTAAACTGTCAAATGACGTACTTATTTTTTATCTTATTTTATGTATTGTTAACGTCTATATGTTGAAAACCCTTTTACTATAGAAAAGGGTTTTTTATAAAATGTTTGTACATTTGTTTTGTAATGAAATAATTAGCAAAGCTGAAATGTCAGTAAAATCTAAACTCTCCTGTTAAACACAAAGAAAGATATGCTGAAAAAACAGCCACTGACCTTCATAGTATTGGCTGGTCAACGGCTGCTTTTTCAGCAGTAAAACCCTAACATTCTTCAAAGAGTGTAAACAAATGGGGAGAGAATTCAATTTTTGCGTGAACTATCCCTTTGTGTCTCTATAACCCCTTTAAGTATGTTTACATAAACGGGTCATGGAAACGAGTTATATTAGCCACTGTGTATATTCATTTTTTTTTCAACAGTGAATTAGAATACAGATGTAATGTCAGAATTTAGAGGTTTTAGCAAATGTTGATTACATGTTTTCAGACTTTTAATTTGAGTGCTGATTTAGTGTGTGTCTATATACATGTATGAAAATAAATACCAATTGAGTTATACAGTCAATTCTTTAGTCTTGAATCTTATAATGATGTGCAATAAATAAGGCTCAATGTTTTGTGAAACAGACTTTAAAAACAAGGCACATATAAAGCATCATTTAATGCATGACTGCACTTACAGCCGACTCCACCAACAATCAGAACCTCCTCAGAGCCGCAGTGGGCCATGGCTCTTTCTGTGATCTCCACTAGCATAGCAAACACAGTCTCCTGTCAATCACATCATTTTTAGTCACTTTTCACTGTCACACATTTATGCTATGCGTTAAATACATACTGTAGGTTCTAATGCTTACTTGAAGGGAGAAACACAAATCCTCAGGTGTGCATTGACTTGTACTCAGCATTTTGTGAGCGGCGTCCTGCATTTGAGCATAATATAAGTGAAATTTGAAGAAATGTGTGCATTTTCACAAGGAATGACTAGATTACATTTCATCTAACCTCTATATAAGACAAAATCCCTGAAAATGACACATCCATCCCCTTGACTGTGTATGGCAGCTCTATATACTTGTTGCCCCTAAAAAAATGTATATATTTATTAACCAAACACTTTTACATGCATTACAGCTTTTAAATGAACAGCTGAAGTGCATGGAAATGTACTTTTTGGCCATCTGTTCAATGTTGTATCCAGGACTGGGATCATTTGATATCTGTAAATATCAAACGCAGTCTTAAAATTGCACAAAATGATTAGACAAAATCAAATCGTACAGAGAAGAAAGTTTCTGTAGTTTCTTAAGCACTGACCTTAATTACCCTTGCAAACCGATCCAAGCAGTTTCCCACAGCAATGTCGATCGTTTCTCCAAATATTCTGTAGCGTCGTTCAGAATATGCAATGACCTGTAGGAAAAAAATAAAGAGAATATATTCTATACATAAATGTAAGAATGCATGAATGTACGCTATTGTTATGTCTCTACCTTTAATATAAAGGCACACAACTTTTCAGGGTTCCAAATTTCCTGACTTACACAATCGGCATCTACACAACATAAAAGGCTGAATTTCCGAGGCAAACAATGAATAAAAAAAATGGTGCTTTGAAAAATATTAAAATAGTTTGAGCTTGAATATAGCTTGTAATAGCCAAGAGCAACAATAGAAGTTTCACCTCATATTATGAAAAGACAGAAGACCACCTGATCTTTGATGTGGTCATTTTTTTTAGCCAGAGCTCTAGAATTGTACGTTTGGCTTCGTTAACAGGGACAGCTTGTTGACTGAAATTGACTTTAGTTATCGAGCAGGAAAGGAATTTGTATCAAAAGTAACCCTTAAACTGTTTATCTTATGTATTATTTATTGTTGTTGATGTCTTTTTATTTTTATACTTTTAATTATTATAGAAAAGTGATAAAATGTACGTGTATGAATTTGATCTGGTTTTGTCATGAAATAGCCAGATAAGCTGAAATTCAAAAGAATAAAATCTAAATGGTGCAGAAACATACACTGTAAAAAAATGATACAACAAAAAGTCGTCACAACACAAGTTTTGTTATTTTAACTTATTTTAATAAGTTAATCAGGTTTCAGCACTTTGTGTTTAGTTATATACGGTTTAACTTGATGTCTTGAGTTAGTTTGATTTATGAACAGTGTAGACTAGCCATAACAATAAAGGGATACTTTGATAAATGGAAATAAAAAGTGACAAAAGTCAATGAAATTCCTTGACGAAAACACAATGTAAAATTCCCAGACTTCTCTGTGTCTGGATTAGACCTTCTAAAATTTCCATGATATTCCAGAGATTCTATGAGAACGCTGAATTTGAATACTCTGACCTGAGTGTTTCCTCCGCTCACATACAGTACAGTGGGGTTTTGGGCATTGGTGATCAATCGGCCCATCTCTATGTGCCCAATACAGTGGTTGACTCCCAACAGCGGCTTGCCCCACAGCTGGGCAACTGTCCTGGCCACAATGGCCACTGTCACCAGCGGAGCCCCCATTCCAGGCCCTGAACAACAGGATACATTTGAGAAGTGGAGCCAGACCAGGGGTGTTCAAAATCGGTTCTGGAGGGCCAGTGTCCTGGAGTGTTTAGCTCTAACCCTAATCAGACACACCTTAAACCGCTAATCAAGCTCTTACTAGATATGCTAGAAACTTCCTCCAGGACTGAGTTTGGACATCCCTGAGCTAGACTTATGCCCATACACTGTGAACATGAACATGCATGATGCTGATTATGTGTTGGGGCCACTTCAAAATACAGAACAAGTTGTATGAAGGGAATACATTTGTCAATGAAAGAAATAATTAGTTAAAACATTTTAAGACCTTTTTTAAATTTCAGACTTATACAAGGCTATACGATAAGGTTGAAGAGATTTTTGCTGCTCTAATTTATTCTAATGTAGGTATTTCTCAGCCACATCTTTTAAATAATGTCTCAAAACAAGCAAGTTATGTATACATACACTGTTTAACATAACTTTCCTTCAAAGATTAACAAGTTTTAAAAACTAATAAACTAAATGTGTCCACAACAGTGTGTCCGGGTCAGTATCGTCACCAGGTATTTATAAATACATGGAGAACTTTTTTTTAACACACTACTGTAAGGTATATAATTAAACCACATTGGTAAATAGAGTGAATGAAATGGATTGAGTTTCATTTTGATGGATTATTGGTGATTGTATGGATGTTATTGGCCTGATTGGGTAACTTTATTTGTGCAAATTAGAAAATTAAGCCCTGTTTAAAATGATTTAAGACCTACAACACAGTATATCTGTGAATTTAAGACTTTTTAAGGCCTACAATTTAGTTAGCTTTTTATATTTAAGACCCCACGCACACCCTGAATTGTAAAAAAATAATAATAAAAATAAATCATAGAATACTACGCTGCCAAGTAGATAGAAAATCACCTTTTGTGTACGCGACACAATCAATATCTGCAGCTTTCAGCCCTGCTTCATCGAGAGCCTCCTGGAGGACCTTGAGAATCACACTGCGATGGTGTTTGGCAGTTTCGCCTGGGAGGAATCCTGAGAAGATCATGAAGGTACTTGTATGTGAATATGCCCGTCTATAATTTTACAGAAGGAACTGTGTGGTCTGACGGTCTCACCTTGTCCAGGCGGGGTGATGTAAGTTCGTCTGGGATTTGACAGCACTTCTCCATCTTTGATAATACCAATGCCGATCTTATTAGCACTGCCTTCAAACCCAATCACTATCGTCATTGTGGCTGCTGAGAGAAACAGGAAACATCTGATCAAAATCATCTTCAGGCTAAAAAATCTTAACATAAAAAAGTACTTGTTTATATATATACAATTTAGGTAACAATTTACAATAAGGTTGTATTAGTTAATGCAATTACAACACATTTATTACAGTTAATAATGTTAATGTTAGTTAACGAAAACACTTTTATTCACTGTTAGTTCATGTTAACCAACAGTGCATTAGCTAATGGTAACAAGCATGGGTTTTGATTTTAATAATACATTAGTGAATGTTGAACTATGATTAATACTGTACAAGTATTGTTCATTATTAGCTCATGTTAGTAAATACATTAATGAAAGCTTATTGTAAAGAGTGACCACAATTTGTATATATACACAATACAGTTTATACTTTGCTGCTCATCTTCTAACTCAGTTTTTCCTAAAGGAGGTTCCTTTTGGGGTCTCTTCTGATGTTCTGATGATTTGATTCAGGTATGTTTGAATAGCAAGAGGTTGAAAAAGTGTACTGTTGGTGTGCCTTCAGGAACAAGGTTGGGAAACACTTTCCTAACCACTAGGCTTTCCCCCCTTTTAATCTTTTAATCAAATTTAGTATGATGACTTATTATTTTTGTATTTATCAGGTTAGAAGTATGTCGTTTATTATGTTTACATAAATAAATACATATTGCACTGAATGTTGAAGGGACATTGCATTTGATATGCAGAGTTTGCACATAAAATAACATTTGCAAGTTAGATTTAATTTAATACAGACATATTATTGTGTGTATATGACTTCATATTTGTATAACTATTTATAAAAACTGCAAAATGACAAGGATTGTACTTAATAATACTTATGCCATTATAAAAACAACTCTATAACCCGTGTAGATTAATATATATTTAACGTTAAATACTCTGGATGTAGAATATGAATTCAACCTATAACGTTACCATATGACTAGGAGCTTTTTGAGACATCAGAATAAAGGAGTCTGATCGTCAGTAATATAGTTACAATAGTCGGAATGGTCGTAGTTTGGTTTAATTATAATCATGAGCATATTAATAATCTTAATTTAATCTCTTAATCGTTTATTTTCTAAAACTCCTCCACACTTACCGCACACTCGTTGATTGCAGGACCATAACAACGGTTAATGTCGCTTTTAAAGTGCCTGGATAATTTTTATGGGAAAATTTAGGGAAATACAGTATTACTATTAAATTAATACACTGAAAGTGAGAATATGGTGATAATTTTCTCAAGTAAAAAAAGTAAATGGAATTTATTTTTAAAATAACATATTTTAAAACTTTTATTTTAGTCAGGCAATATTTGGGACGGCTCTTAGTAGGGAAGCAAGCGTGCTCCTCATGTACAATCACATTCGGCTACCCGTCCATGCAGAGCGGTGCACAGTTCTGCACAGATTGAGCCTTCTGTATTATCTGAACTATACATTAAACTGTTGGGTAAGAGAGATATATCTGTCTATAACGAAATGCACATGTATGTTTATTCACTCTTCACTCTCGTTCATATGTAAACACGTCCATTATAAAAGCCAAGCGTGCGAGTCACTGCTGCTTTGTTGTTTCATTCATTCAGGCCGCACTTTTGGCTAACTCACAGATTTGGCTAATTTCTGCTCGCTCGTTATTTCAGCATACTGCAAGCACATGCATTTTGCTTTATGCAGATCACGCACTTTATGTAAGTGTTTTGATCACATGTGCAAACCAAAATAAGTTATGACCTCTGTTATGAAACGGTTTGCATCGCACATTCACGCATTCCACTGCGCATGTCCTCTCTTGTAGGTGTTCGTGTGTGTGCTGTCGGTTTCTTGCGTGTGTGTGGCCTGAAAACAACTGTAAACATGCCCAAAAGAGCCAAGAAGAACGAGGAAGCTGTTGATGGGGAGACTGACAATGGAACTGGTAACAGTGCATTATTAATAATAATAATCAATGCATTAAAAGAGTTTGCATCCTCAGAGGCTAGAGATAACATGAATATTTCTGTCACAGCTGCTGCAAAGAAAGAGAAAAAGGGGAAGGAGCCCGAAGCCCCCATTCTGTATGAGGATCCTCCAGAAAAGCTGACCAGTAAGGATGGCCGTGCAGCTAATATGAAGATCACCTCCTGGAATGTGGACGGCCTGCGGGCGTGGGTCAAAAAGAACGGGCTTGACGTAAGAACACATCCATTGTGTGTTATTGCATGCTTATTTTTCAACAGGCTCTTTATTTATAATCTGTGGCGCTGCTTTTGTTCAATTCTATATGATAGTTTACCCAAATATGATGTTTTATTAATTTCCCTCAAGTGGTTTCAAACCATTATGAGTTTCTTTCTTCTGTTGAACACAAAGAAAGCTATTTTGAGGATATTGTAAAAACCCGTAACCACTGACGTCTATAGTATGAAAAACAAATGGAAATCAATGGTTACCGGTTTTAAACTTTCTTCAAAATATCTTTTGTGTTCAACAGAAGAAAGAAACTCAAACAGGTTTGAAACTAGTGGAGGAGGAGTAAATGATGACAGAACTTTCAGTTTTGGGGGAACTATCCCTTTAATGTGATTAGGATTACTCAAAACACTAGTGGTCAGTCAAAACACATTATCACCTGGGCTCGGTTTTTCAAAAGGTTTAATTCGGATAAAATTGATCCAGATTTAGTAATCCTTTTCTGTGATCCGTGATCTTGTAATCCAGCTTACTTTTTGAGCCAGTTATTCAAAGCAACATCGGATTGGATCAATCTGATCCAGATAGGAACTTTTCAGGATCACTAAATCTGGATAACCAATGCTCAAACAGGATAGGAAATCACAATGTAGAACTATAGATATTTAAAAGAGCACTTCAAACTCCACAATAGTTTCAGACTTCCTCATCTGATGTGGAGAGACCAGCTTGTCTGAGCGTAGCCTTTAGGAGGCGGATCTCAAGTCTGGCCTTGGTTTGCTGCAGTTTGGTCAGAGTCAGTTGTTCCTCTGCCAGATGAAGCTGTGCTTCTGCCCTTTCAGTCGCTTTTTGCAATTATTGGAAATGATTTCTAAACTCAGTGATTGCCATTCTTTGCATTTTTTGGTTATTCTGTTATCATTGCATGCATCACTAATAAATATTCTAAAAACAAAAATATTTTCCATTGTGATGAGTTTATATATTTTAATTAGTGACAGAATGAAATTTATTGTTTTTGGTTAATTTTGACAGCTGTTTGGGGGATTATTTTATGAGCCCAAACTCTTTCCACTTTGCTGTAGGCCTATACTGAAAGGCTGAATACGTTAAAGCCTACCTGATGGATAAACAAATACAATTGAAACCTTATGAATCAATATGAAATCTTGTAAGATACTGCTGCATGATCCAAATATAGTATTATTTGATACATTTTTAAAGTTTTCATTACATTTTGGGCATGAAATCCACACTGAATCCACCCTTCTGATGGGATCAGTTTAATCCTGATTTTTTGGATCAAAGTGATCCAAATCCTACAAAAAAGGTCTGAAAAACCCAAACTAAAGGTTTGATCCGGATCAAAACCAAGATTGGGTTACGTGATCTAATCCGATTATGTAATCCGTTTTTTCTTTTGAAAAACACATTTTCAAGATTTAATCCAATCCGTTATCCAAAATCCTAGTGGATTACTTTTGAAAAACTGGGCCCTGGTTTTCAGATTTTGATTTGACACCTTTTTTATTACAATGTAGTTTCAATATATTATCACAATGTTGATATGAGCTTCAGAAAAGGGTTACTTTAGCAGGTGTTATAGCAACAAGTTTTTGTGTATTGCTTTATTATATATAAATGTGTGTGCATATAACTATATATAAATATAAAAAATGCATCACGAGTACTGAATGTCAAAGGGTTTATAAAGTATTATAGATAAATTAATAGATGCAATGAATAAGTTGTTAAACTAACGTTAACAAATGGAGCATTATTGCAAAGTGTTCATGAACAATAAGCCTAGAAAGAATCAGAACATTTTCAGTTGATATCTCAGAATATAAAATAAACAGTTTATTTAAGGTATAATTCACCCAAAAATGAGAATGTACTCTGTATTTACTCTCTATTTACTTAATTTTTCTATTGAACACCAAAGAAGATATTCTGAAGAATGTTACTGTTGACTTCCATGGTGGGAAAAAATACTATGGAAGTGAATGGTTACAGGTTTTCAACATTGTTCAAAATATCTTCTTTTGTGTTCAACAGAAGAATGAGACTCAAACAGGTTTGTGACGGCTGAATTATAAAGAAACGATGACAGAACTTTTCAGTTTTGGGGGAGCTATCCCTTTAATGTGATTAGGATTACTCAAAACACTAGTGGTCTGGCAAAACACGTTATCACCTGGTTTCAACAACATCTCTGTTTTAAGATTTTGATTTGACACTTTTTTTATTTTGTCACGCATGCTTTATTACAATGTAGTTTCAATATATTATCACAATGTTGATATGAGCTTCAGAAAAGGGTTACTTTAGCAGGTGTTATAGCAACAAGTTTTTGTGTATTGCTTTATTATATATAAATGTGTGTGCATATAACTATATATAAATATAAAAAATGCATCACGAGTACTGAATGTCAAAGGGTTTATAAAGTATTATAGATAAAATAATAGATGCAATAAGTTGTTATTATTGCAAAGTGTTCATGAACAATAAGCCTAGAAGGCCGATCACCCCAAATGAGAATGTACTCTGTATTTACTCTCCATTTACTTCATTTTTCTATTGAACACCAAAGAAGATACTTTGAAGAATGTTACTGTTGACTTCCATGGTGGGAAAAAATTCTATGGAAGTGAATGGTTACAGGTTTTCAACATTGTTCAAAATATCTTCTTTTGTGTTCAACAAGAATGAGACTCAAACAGGTTTCTGAATGATAAATAAACATTGCAGAATTTTCAGTTTTGCATGAACTACCCCTTTACGTCTTCAAGCATTGGGTGCTGTATTGAAGACCCCTTTGAAGAATACAAAAGTCTGATTGTTCTTATAAGGCACTTTAATAACCTTATTAGTTTTAGTGCCTATGATAACAGTGTTGCGAGGATTGAATATCAGTCATTAATTAAACATTCATGTAGTCAAATGCATCTGAACAGCCATAAAACTATGTCAGATTGTTAGAGGTATAGGCTGATTTCTACTGCTCTGTTGTTGTGTGTTTGCAGTGGGTGCGGAAGGAGGATCCAGACATCCTGTGTCTGCAGGAAACCAAGTGTGCTGAGAAAGCTCTGCCGGCGGACATCACTGGCATGCCTGAGTATCCACACAAATACTGGGCAGGATCAGAGGATAAGGAGGGCTACAGTGGAGTGGCCATGCTCTGCAAGACCGAACCCCTCAATGTCACCTATGGGATTGGTAAGAGTAACCATACATGCTTATTTAGTTTATTCTAGGACAATGCACTTGTCAGCAATCAGCTTTTTCTTTTTCATTAAAGCAATTGTTAAGTAACTAATGAAGTGATGGTAACTAATAACCTTATCTTTATTATTTTTTTATTGTAATGCAATGATGCACACATTTTTTGTAAAGCTGCTTTCAAAGCGCTGTACAAACAAACTTGAATTGAATAGTTCACTCAAAACTGATCATATTCTGTCATCATTTACTCTCCCTTCACTTCTTAAACACAAAAGATGGTTTGAAAAATGCTGAAAACCTGTAGGGCTGCACGGGGGAGCAGTGGGTAGCACGTTCGCTTCACAGCAAGAAGGTCTCTGGTTCAAACCTCGGCTGGGTCAGTTGGAGTTTGCATGTTCTCCCCATGTTGGCGTGAGTTATCTCCAAGTGCTCCGGTTTCCCCCGCAGTCCAAAGACATGGGATATAGGCTAAATTGTCCTTAGTGTATGTGTGTGAATGAGTGTGTATGGATGTTTCCCAGTGATGGGTTGCAGCTGGAAAAACATCCGCTGCGTAAAAAACATGCTGGATAAGTTGGCGGTTCGTTCCGCTGTGGCGACCCCTGATTAGTAAAGCGACTAAGCCGAAAAGAAAACAAATGAATGAATGAAACCTGTAACCATTTACTTCCATAGTATTTGATGTTCCTACAGTGGAAGTCAATGGTTACAGGTCTCCAACATTCTTTAAAATATCTTCCTTTGGGTTCAACAAAAGAAAGAAGCTCATAAAGTTTTAGAACCACTTGAGGGAGAGTAAAGCGATTACATTATTATTATTTTTTTTTTTTGATGAGCTTTTCCTGTAACATTTATATTTTAGTATGTATTTAGCAGACAATCTTTCCCAAAGCGGCTTAAAATGAGAATATTAAGGATTCATAAAGGGTTAGTGTGCCGCCAAATTAAACTTGCTGCTAATTTATTGGTACTCCGGCCATACAAGATATAGGTGAATTTATTGTTTCTTCAGTAAAACATAAAGATGGTGATTTAAAACATGCAAGTCAACAGATGAAAATGTTTGTTTATTTTAATTGTTTTCATTTTATTTTATAATAGTACTACTAGTAATAATAACAATAATAAAACTGTTTTTTCACTTTAAATGTTCCTCTTTCTCTTTTTCACCCTAAACTGATCAAATGTTTTATTTGTCTCTAATTTATACTCTTAATCTGTTTTTTGTGTGTTTTTTGCACAAATGTGAGGTCAGATTAAAGCTTTTTTTTTTGTTTGTTTGAAAAAAAAAACAAAAAAAATTAAACAATTCTATAATCATATATAAGGAAAACAACGGAGAATAGAAAAGTGTTAGTGTTGTATTTAATATATAAACAGTTGCTAGAAAAAGTCTGTGACCTTTTGGTTGAAGTTTTTGCTGCCAAAGGAGGGCCATCCATATTAAACCCAAAGGTTTACGTAAGAGCTGCACGGTATTGGAAACACCTGACATTGTGATATTTAGTTTTTCTGCAATACCCATTGAGATATTGGATTAAACCGACGTTGTAATGTTTCATTTTCTGCAATATGATTATAATTATTTCACCTGATGACTTGAATAGTTCAATTTGGAAAGAACTGATGGGGCTGATTCGGTTGGACAGTTTTTAATCTGCAGAAATGAAACAGACAGTGTTTTATTTTATTTTTGGTGTATTTGAGAGTAAGTTAAATAATCAAATGTAAACACTAACACTGCATGCTCTTCATTGTATAAACAGTTAAATACAATCATTTTTCCATTGTTAGAATTTCTTCAAATGATTGAAATGCCCTTGAAACAAAGCAAACAAGCAAACTTTCACTCTATACGCTTATTTCACGCGATTGCTATTTTAAAACACGAAAGCGAGGCTGCGGTGGGAAGAAACCGGGAAGTATAGGATCAGCACTGTAAACATTGCAGCAATATGCTGTGGACTATAAACCTCCAGCCGTTGCTGCGACTTCAAAATGCAGAAATGGTGTAAACATCACTTTAATATCATTCAGTTCAGTTTAATTTAAACAATTAAAAGCATTTTAGGCATCAAACAACGTCACAATCTCTTTAAGAGTAATACGTGTCCTCCTAGACTTCAGTTCATGGCAGCAGGTAAACACCATTGGGACGCTTCTCTGCTTCAGCCTATGTAACCCGGTGAGCGATAAAACAACGCAGTCCTCTGTAGCACAGCCTCTTGTTGTCTGCAACAGTGTTGTTTTGGTACTAAAGTTTTAAAAACGTTAACTTCCCGCTAACATTTAAGCGCAGCTGAGCGCGCTCATAAACACAGCTGATTTGCAGTAGTATTCACCAGTGCTCAACAGAATGACTGTAAAGGTCTTCAGTTCACCGCTCTTTACAGATTGAAAACACACATAGGCGGCCATTGGAGCGTTTTAAAGCCGTGAAGATCAGTCGATTCATCAGCGGATCGATCGTCTGTGTTTGCACTCCGTAAACAGCGGTGAGTTTGGTGAACTGATGACCTTCACAGCCAATCATAGTCATTTCTGTTGAGCACTTGAACACAATGGCCAATCAGCGCTGTTTAAGAACTCCATGAGCAGTGTCTTAAATGTTAACGAGAAATGGGCGTTTTTTTAAATATTTTATTTCGTAAATTTTGAATCTTGACAAGTCTAATATAGTGAAAGAATCAGTTCATTAACTTGAGTTTGATGAATGGCATCTAAAATGTGTGTTTGGAAAAGAAAAGTTAGGTAAGTAGCATCATTTCTCTTAGCTTAAAATGAGGTCGAATATCCCTTTTTATTTTCACTATTCATTCAGAACGGACCTTCTGGTCGCTCGTAAGGCGTTGACATTATAAATTTGTGTCACTTTCTCTTCTCTGATAAGATATACAGCCAGGTACACAACATTCCTGTGTGACTCAGGCGATATTTCTGGGTTACTTCCCACCGCAGCCTCGATTTTGATGTTATTAATGGTGGCCTAAACCTCTATTAAGGTTAAACTTCACAATGACACAATGTGGTTCTTGGTCAGCTATAATAATTCCGCTCAAATTTCCTAAGACTAACCTGAAACTGAACATTGCAGATCCTGCGACGTGACTATTGTGAAGGATCACATTGGATATCAATGCTGAAATGATATACTGCGCAGCTCTGTTTCACATACTTTCTCCATCCAGCGCTGTGAATATTTACATGTTACATTCAATAAAAACATGAAAACATATCACTTTTGTGTGGTATTAGTTTAAGCAGACTGTGTTTTTCTATTGTTGTGACTGGGACGAAGATCAGAACACATTTTCTGTCAAATTTATGCCAAAATCTGAGTAATTCACACATACTTTTTCTAGCAACTGTGTATATAAAATGTAGTTGTGAAAGTGATGCTGTTATAGGACCAGAGGTTTTTACTCTCTCTCCAATTATGTCTGCACGTTTCTAGGTAAAGAGGAGCATGATAAAGAGGGCCGGGTCATCACTGCTGAGTTTCCTAATTTCTTCCTGGTCACGGCGTATGTGCCCAACGCCAGTCGTGGTTTAGTGCGGCTTGACTACCGCAAGACCTGGGATGTGGATTTCCGAGCCTACCTGAGCGGTTTAGACGCACGCAAACCCCTGGTGCTGTGTGGAGATCTGAACGTGGCCCACCAGGAGATCGATCTGAAAAACCCCAAAGGAAACCGCAAGAACGCAGGCTTCACCCCTGAGGAACGGGAGGGCTTCACTCAGCTCCTGGAGGCCGGATTTACCGATAGTTTTCGGGAGCTGTATCCAGATCAGGCCTACGCCTACACCTTCTGGACCTACATGATGAACGCTCGCGCCAAAAACGTGGGTTGGCGTTTGGACTACTTTGTGCTGTCGTCTGCTTTGCTGCCGGGTTTGTGTGACAGCAAGATCCGAAACACGGCCATGGGAAGTGATCACTGTCCTATTACCTTGTTTCTGGCAGTGTAGGTCAGGTTTTTTGTTTTCAGGGCTATTAATACGTTTAGTTCCTTTAAAAGAGCCCCTGGTTCACTTTTTTACTTCATGCATAGACACACACACACACACACACACACACACACACACACACACACACAAATATCAAGCTCTGTTAGTCTTAGATTTGCATTTCCTTTCTTATAAAAACAAATACAAGTACTAATTTAGGTATCTGATTGGTGCAGACACATTGAAGGGAATCACGGCGGATCAAATCATTTTACACCATACGCTCAGTCTGCTAAATATTAAAAATATGAAATAAATCTTCATAAATGCATGCTGTCGTCCCATATTTTCATGTAAAATGACAGAAATATATATATATATATATATATATATATATATATATATATATATATA
>CAIGQZ010031558.1:1840404-1867974 GCA_903798205.1 Danio tinwini | reverse complement strand
TATATATATATATATATATATATATATATATATATATATATATATAAATAACCACAATATAGTAGCATTTCTATAAATTAAATCAATTGATAGTTTGCTAATATTGTTCACATTTAAAGCATTATTTGTTTCTCATGTTTTAAAGTATATACTCAGAAATGTACTTATTTATATGTGATCTTATTTCTCACTTTATTTAGAACTTCAGGGCAAAAATGTTTGATTAAAAATAAAATAAATGTTAATAAAATACAAAACACTTTTCAAAAACTATTGATTGCGGGTGCAAAATATAAATACAAATATCACATACAAATGCAAAACGTAAACATTGCTTTCTCACTATGCTGTTATGCATGTTTTTGTTTACATCCCAGTAATAGCATGTGATATTGTGCTTTTATAAGTTATGAAAAAGTATTACAATAAACTATGTACTTTGTGACTTTTATTTTGTCTATTTGATGTACATTGTCATATTGCACAGCCTTAAATGGCCCTGAATGTGTGTGCTTAGATTAAAGAGATGCATTCTGTTATCATTTACTCACCCTTGACTTGCTCCGAACCAGTTTGATTTTGTTTGTTTTGTTGAACACAAAAAGAAGATACTTTAAAGAAAGTTTAAAACCGGTAACCTTTGACATCCACAGTAGAAACACACACACAGTAGATTTAAAATGATAAAGTATATAGATGTGTGCTGTATTACATTGCAGTTTGCTGATGAAGACATGGAGGAATCTGAAGCATGTTTTTTGGACCTCGTCCGGACCCTTATCAGCAATCCCAAAGAAAAAGAGCATTACTTCCAGGTTGGAAATGCATACATTCTCACAAACTAGGGGTGTGTAATATCAAATGTATTTGCATAGATTTGTTAACAATATTTTGACAAGATATCTGCTGAATTAAGGGATTTAAATGATCATTGATCATTTAAATTGCTCCTCAGTGTTTGGACTCTCAGTAGTGATTATTAACCACACTGAACTGAGCTAAACTAAACTGAACTTAAACACTGAAAACTGAACTGACACTGTTTCAATTCACTATAAACTTCCATGTGAAGCTGCTTTGACACAATCTACATTGTATAAGCGCTATACAAATAAAGATGAATTGAATTGAATTCATATGATTAACTTAAATTATTAATTCAAACTTTTTTTTGATTGTATGAATGAATGAATTACTGAAACACTGACACAATATTAATAAAAAACTGTTGCTTAATTAATAAAAATTTGGTTGCAATTTTAGAATATTTTCCCGGAAGAATATGGACCCAAGTTTGACAAAAACCTGCATACACTGATGGAAGAGTTCCTCCTGAAGCTGGATCGCATGGTGTCTGTCCCAGATCTTTCAGAGGTACATCAAAAAAACAGTTTTGATGAAGAAACTGAACATTTTTGCTATAATATTTGTGTAACTGTTGGTCTGGTTTTGTTCCTCAGATAGTCTCTTGGCTCAGGACATGCCCGTCTCTTCTGGATGATTGCATTGATTCAGTTTCAGTCCCAAAGGAAATGAAGAGTCTTCTTGAACACCACACAGCTAAAGGAGATCTTCAAGACAGTGGTAATTTTTTACATGCCTTGTCTATGTGAAAGAGTGAGTAGTTCTGATTAATTGCATACAAAATAAAAGTTTGTATACATACTAATATACATACAGTGGAAGTCAGAATTATTAGCACCCTGTTTATTTATTTCCCTGATTTCTGTTTAACAGAGAGAAGATTTTTTTCGACACATCTCTAAACATAGTAGTTTTAATAACTCATTTCTAATTGATTTATTTAATCTTTGCCATAATGACAGTACATACAGTTTTATTAGATATTTTTCAAGACACTTCTATACAGTTTAAAGTGACATTTAGGGCATACTCACACTATGCTATCCAAACCACGCTCAGGCCCGTTTCCCGGATCGTTTGAGAAGTGTGCGTGCTCTGAATCGGGCTCAGGCATGGTTCACTTGGCTGGCCCTGGCCCGGTTGGAAGAGGTATGCCAGAGCGCGGTTCACTTGGGCTTTGGCACGGTACGCTTGTATGTGAGTGCAAAACGCGCCTGAGCCCGAAACTGAAAGCGAGATGTGACTTAGTTTCAAATGGATTAATGAATCATTCTTACTATTGTATAAAAAATATTATGTAAATATCAATCAAAACTTCTGCAACAGAAATGCTTTAAAACATCCTAACATATCACAAATACATTGTATTTCACAAATTAGTGCATTTAAAACCATTATGCTTCACCATCCCCTTTATTTATATTTCTTTTGTTCACAATCACCTTAGTTTACATTGTTTACTTATAATTAGGGCCAGACAGAATTTATGTGGAATAATTTAATTTAAATTAATTAATTAAATTAAAATAATTTTAGTATCATAACTAAAAACTTAATACATGAAATCAAGAATAACACCTTTTTAACTTTAATTTAATGTTTACAACGCAAGTCCTATGAGATCCACTTATTTTGGTAAACAAAGCAAGTCTCTCATGTAATATATCTACTAAAAGACAGAAAATATTACTTTAGAAACTGTATTGTAAATAAATCAAATTAACATTTTCATATAAGTCATTAATAATACTGAAATTGATTTAAAAACTGAATAAATATAAATTTACACAAGTAAATAAATAGACTCAATGATTGATCTGTGGTAATCTGCGGATTTCTGTGTGCACAGATTCCATGTGGGCCTAATGTACATTTATTTTTACGATCTTACTTTGATTCTTTATCTGTTTCTCTGTCTTTTCCCATTGCAGAGTCCATCAACTGTACGTTTTCATCCCAGTCTCTCCCACCGCTGGTTCGAGTCGTCATTTCCAGCGATCACACTGAATCTGGAGACCCGTCTGATTTAAATGATCAAGACAAAGATGATGGACTCGCTTCTAAAACCTCATCTGACGGCTGGACGATTAAAGAGATCAAATTAAAAACTGAGACGGAGGAAAGAGAGCCTGAAGAGGACAATGAGCAAAACTGGCCAGTCACGGAAGCCAAATCCACAGGAAAGAGGGACGGCTGTGATGACGGCTCTCTTGGGGAGGAGCTCAACCAGACGCAGGGCAAAAAAAACTCCAAAAAATCATTGAAAAGGAAAAGAGATGAGAGTGCAGACACGTCCAGAGAATACACATTTATCAATCATTTGGGGGCATATACAGGTCAGTTCAATAAATCCATACTTGTCTGTTTGTTTTTATTTGTTATTCATTTTTAACTAGGCATATGAGATATTCATAACAGGTCATCACAAAAACACACCAAGTTAAATAGGCTAAACAAATTCTCAATTGTGGTTGAGAAACACTGACTAAATAATAGGCTTATTTTAACTAATAATTATCTTCTTCGTGCATTACAAATGATTTACATTTTGTCTACTTTATTTACACAGAAGAGTCTTCCTACCAGAGCTCTGATGCTTCAAAAGTCCCTTGGACCGAGGAAGAAACGTTCTGCCTTATTGATATATGGGGCAAAGACAGTGTCCAGCGGAGCCTGAAGGACTGCGCTCGCAACCGCCACATATTTAACCTCATCTCTAAGAAGATGTTTGAGAGAGGCTTCACCAGAACAGCAGAGCAGTGCCACACCAGGATAAAACGCTTGAAAATGAGCTTTCGACAGTACCACGATAGCATGTGAGTTCATTTATAAGTGCATTTGAAGTCCTTGTAAAACAAATTAGACACTGTTTGCTTTACTTACTACTGTTTTGGGGGTTTATTGTTGTGCGTTGAATTTAAAAAGATGTTTGTATATAGTCCATTGTTAAGCTAACTAAAAATAAAAAAAATTGTAACTTAAAATAAAATAAGATCTAAACTTTTTCAGTTTCATCTAGTTGCCTAGGCAGCATGAGGATAACATGCAAACTCCACTTAGAAATGCCAACTGACCCAGCTGGGACTTGAACCAGTGATGTTCTTGCTGTGAGGTGACAGTGCTAACCACTGAGCCACCATGTTGCTCCGTTTTTAAAGTCTTTAAAATGTAAAAAAAAAAATGACGATTTTCTTTTCTGAATAATCTGCTTTTATTTCCTTTAACTGTGAGCGTGTTTTTCTTTTTGTGTGCAGTTTGAAAGGAGAGAGAGCGGATTGGAAGTTCTACGACGTTCTGGAGAAAATTCTCTGTGGTAAAGATTCTGGAGAACAGGAAGACAGTAAAAATGACGTCAGTATTCCAGAAGAATCTTCAGCACAGCAGACAGAAGATGACACTGACTGGGAAGCTCTTAGTCACGCTGGACTAGATGGTACTCAGATTCCCTTCACATATTGAACAAAACACAGTTGAAATTATTCGCCCTTCTGTGAATATAGTTTTCTTCTTCAAATATTTCCCAAATGATGTTTAACAGAGAATGGGATTTTTCACAGTATTTCCTATAATATTTTTTCTTCTGGATAAAGTCTTATTTGTTTTATTTCGGCTGGAATAAAAGCAGTTTTTAATATTTTTTAATGATTTTAAGGTCAATATTATTAGCCCCCTTAAGCAATAATTGTTTTCAATTGTCTACAGAACAAGCCGTCCTCATACAATGACTTGCCTAATTACCCCAACTTGCCTAATTAACCTAGTTATGCCTTTAAAAGTCACTTTATGCTGAATACTAGTATCTTGATAAATATCTAGTCAGATATTATTTACTGTCATCATGGCAAAGAGAAAAGAAATCAGTTATTAGGAATGAGTTATTAAAACTATTATGTTAAGAAATGTGTTGAAAAAAATTGGGGGAAAATATACAGGAGTGCTAACAGTTCTGACTTCAACTTTACATTGTGCAATTTACTATATTGTTACCACATTGTTATTTTTTCAGGCACCAAGAATATCTCCTGGACAGACCTGGAGACGCAAACGCTCATCAGGATCTGGGGAGAGGACAAAACGCAGCGAGAGCTGAGAGGGGTTCTGCAGAACGGACACATCTTTGCCATGATCTCCAAAAAGATGTCAACTCACGGCTACATCCGGACAGCCGAGCAGTGTCAGAGTCGAGTGAAGAGACTGAAGTTGTGCTTTAAACAGGCGTATGAGAGTAAAAAGTGAGTGTTTAACATATATAACATACAGTGTTCAACGTACACCTCTCACAAATCTCTCATGTAGATTGATATTTTCTATAGGAAGCTTTACAATATTATATTTTTGCAAATACATTAGATTAGTCAGTACTGAAGTCAGATTGGGAGCTAATCTAACTAAATAACTCATTATAACAGCCTAAAATGAGTAGCCCAAATTTATGTTAGGACCTTTTTTTTTTGGCTGAGAAATGAATGAAATATTCATTTTCAAATTGGGGTGTACTCATTTATGTTGAGCATTGTATTTATTTCTTTCAGTTATTAGTTAGCACATATTTTGTTACATTTTTAATGACTGAATTATCTTGAATTTTCTTTCTTGCAGTACTGAGGGCAAAGAGCAAGCAGAATTTAAATTCTATAAGCAGATGGAAAGAATCATGGCTAATGAAGAACCATGTTCAGTGCAGATCAAAGAGGAGGAGGCAACTGATATCGAATACCAGGTGTACAAGTACCAAGAAATAGGTTGGTTTGAATTATTGCTTTCTATTATTTTGTACGTTTGTTTGAAGTCAGTCAGGTTTCAAATAGATTATTTTATTAAGCAAGGATGCATTTAATCAATAGTGACAGTATATACATTTACAAAACATGTCTGAAAGGACTTTTACCCCTGACTTAAAGATTTTGTTCAAATGCCTCTCGTGCATTATCTTTTGGGATGATAAAATATAAAAAACTTGCAGGTTGAATACAAGTAACTTTAAGTCAGAATTTGCCAGCGGTATGAATAATTTCGGGCGTGACTGTATATATTACAAACAATGAGAAATGTTGTACATAGGCATATTATATGTATGTTATATATTGTACACAGGTATACATATATATATACACACGTTATACATATATACCATATAAAGCTGCAAGATATTGGAAAAATCTGACCGATATATAATACAATATGAATATAACTTCACCAGATGATTTGAATATCTCTATTTGTAAAAATTTCATTCATTTAGATCGACTGGGATGCTAAAGTCTTCTATGCGGTACATCTATATTAAATATAGGCAATTTAAAAGCATACAAACATGACAGAACAAAAATAAAAGTTAAATAAAAGGTTTTCTTCGGAGTCAAACAGTATACAAATACAGAATTTAAACAGTCAAATATAAAAAACATGGACATTATTGCATAGATGTAATGTGTTTAATAATATTTTTATCTTTTAACCTTTAATAAATATTCTAATGTGAATATTGCAGATACACAATATATTGTTCAGCCCTAATACACATCTCAGTGCATAAAATTATGCAAATAAAATCATATAAATAAGACAAATGTTGCATTCATATATTTGCAGCACATAACTGTTTAGTCCTTGTGTTCTCTTTGTCACTTTCCAATCATCACCCAACACAGAAACAGCAATGAACTGTATGGACGATAGAAAGAAGGTGGCCTGGTCTGATGCCGAGACGCTGATTCTCCTTCAGTTATGGGGCGATGAGCAGGTCCAGCAAAACCTTCAGCGCTGCCCTCACAATGGCCACATCTACTCTGACATATCTGAGAAGCTGAACACAAACGGATACATGCGCACAGCTGAGCAATGCCACACCAGAATCAAACGACTCAAGATCAGCTACCGGCAGTGCAGGGACAGCATCAGGTTAGTATTCAAGCTCCAAATAATAAGAAAATCACATTCATACAGTTCAAATCAGAATTATTAGCCCTCCTGTATATTTGTTTCCCCAATTTCTGTTTAACGGAAACATAATAGTTTTAATAACTTATTTCTAATAACTGATTTCTTTTATCTTTGCCATGATGACAGTACATTATATTTTACTAGATATTTTTTAAGATACTAATATCCAGCCTAAAGTGACATTTAAAGGCTTAACTAGGTTAATAAGCCAAGTTAGGGGGTAATTAGGCAAGTCATTGTATAACAGTGGTTTGTTTTATGATCAATAAAAAAATGGTTTAAAAAAAAATAAAAACTGCTTTTATTCTAGCCGAAATAAAACAAATAAGACTTTTTCCAGAAGAAAAACTATTATAGGAAATACTGTGAAAAATTCCTTGCTCTGTTAAACATCATTTGGGAAATATTAGAAAAAGAAAAAACATTCACAGAAGGCGAATCATTCTGACTTCAACTGTATATCATTTATGAATATGGCACAAGCAAGTAAATATATTGTTTAAAAAAAAGTGCACATGATTTTAGTGCATGTTAATTTTTTTTTTGTGCAGTTCACCTGAAGCTGAACGAGTAGAGTTTAAATTTTATGATCTGATGGAAGATATTTTTCAAAGAAATGCTTCCTCCAAAGTGTCAGAAGATAATGAGGACGACAATTGCATCAAATCAGGTACATTCATTGCTTTATGGCTATAGTGTGTGGATGTTGACGTATAATAACTTTATATTGTGTCATGGATATGTGGTGTATATGTTGCATGTTTATTTTTGTTTAAATATTCTATTCTGAAGATTTGTGACAATTAAACCATGTATGGATGGGGGTTGTTTATTGTATTTATTTAATTTTAATATTAATAATATTTTTCTTTTGTTAATTGTTATAAAAAATGTATGTCCTGATACTTTCTGTATTCTCATATTCTACATGATTTAATGGACATTTCCATTAAACATACTTATAAAAATATATATATCCTATTCTGGTAATGCCTTTTTTGACAATGCTTAAAAGGAATGTATTATTTCCTTCTGACAGAATCCCAGAGCAGCAGTGCAGAGCAGACAACGTCTTGGTCAGACTCTGAAACTGTGGCTCTAATAGACATTTGGGCGGATGAAGAGGTGCAGGAAGCCCTGAGAGTATCTGTCCATAACAGCCACGTGTTTGCTGATATAGCAGAGAAAGTGAACAGTCAGGGATTCTTCAAAACACCAGAGCAATGCAGATGGAAGATCAAGAACCTGAGCAAGAATTTCCGGCAGTGTTACGAAAGGAAAAAGTGAGATTGTTTTTATTTTTATTTGTTTATTCGGATGAAATGTTGAATCCAAAGTGCATTTATCTGAGACTAACGAATGTCCTCCATATTGATCTCATGTAGATGTGGCAGAGAAAATGTAGATTGCAAGTACTATGATAAACTGGAGCAGGTTCTGGGTGATGAGGCCTTTTCCATGGATGTCTTTGATGAAGATGAACAGGATTCAGGTTTGTGATTTTGCAGTCCATCCATCCATTCATTCATCAGTCCATCCATCCATCCATCCATCGCATTCCCATCCCTTTGCTAATTCATTTATTTATTCATCTACCCACCATTCATTCTTTCTCTCCTTTTTGGTTTTGTCCATCCATCCATCCGTCTGTTATGTCATTCATTTATCTACCCATCTATTTGCCAGCCATTCATCCATCCATCAGTCTGTCCATCCATCCAGCCATTCTGTCCTGTTCCATTCATCAATCCATCCTGTCTCATCCCACAACATCAATCTAGTTGTTAATGTTTCCATCTTATCTATTCTGCCCATCCATCCATTTCCAATCCCGTCCATGTCTATCCCACCATCCATCCAACTATCCATTCAGTTCCATCCTCAACCATCAATCTCATCCTATGTCATCCCATCCCATCAATCCATCTTACTGCCTCCATTTCTTTCCATCCCTCCAATCTCATCCCTTTAATCCAACCATCATGTCCAGTCTTACCCATCCCTCCATCTAACCAGCCGTTCTGTTCTGTTTTCTCATTCCATCCATCCATCCATCCATCCATCCATCCATCCATCCATCTATCTATCCTTCCATGGCATTCCTATATCTTTGCTAAGTCATTCATACATCTACCCAACATTCATCCTTTCTGTCCTTTCTGTTGGTTTTGTTCATCCACCCATCCTTTCCAATCCTATCCATCCATCCCTCCATTTTTCCAGCCCTTCTGTTCTGTTCTGTCCCATTCCATCCATCCATCCTTCCTTCATTCTATCCTCAACCATCAATCTTATCCTATTTCATCTTATCCCAGCAATCCATCTTACTGCCTCCATTCTTTCCCATCTCTCCAATTCCATGCCTTTAACCCACCCATTCATCCATATATCCAGCAGTCCTTTTCCATACACCCATCTATTTTTCCAATCATATCCATCCATTCCTCCATCTATCCAGCCTTTCTGTTCTATTCTGTCCCATTCCATCCCATCCACCCATCCATCCATCCATGGCATTCCTATCCCTTCGCTAAGTCATTCATACATCTACCCAACATTCATCCCTTCTGTCCTTTTTGGTTGTTTATCCACCCATCCTTTCCAATCCTATCCATCCTTCCCTCCATCTATCCAGCCTTTCTGTTCTGTCCCATTCCATCCATCCATCCTTCCTTCATTCTATAAGCTCATCCTATTTCATCCCATCCCATTGGCCTTCATCCATCCGTCCATCCAAAAAAATAGCCTTTATTTCAGTGTATTTCAATAGATTTCCATTTTAATGTATTCATTTGATATTTGTTTCTTCCTTAACCAAAAACTCTTCAACCTCTCAGAATACCAGCAGACAGCCATGGTAGCCGTATCTGAATCGGGCAGGAAGATGACCTGGTCAGATCGGGAGACGCAGGCCCTGCTGGAGATCTGGGGTGATGACCGTGTGCAGCACAGCCTCATGTCCTGCCCTAAAAACAGGCACATCTACAGATATATTTCAAAGAGAATGATTGCATTGGGCTTCAACAGAACGGGTGTGCAGTGCCACTCACGTATCAAAAGACTCAAGTCCCAGTTCTACTACGATGGGTGAGCGAGATGTGACAAGTATTGAATACTCTAATTGCATGGATAAACAATATGAACAGTATGAAACTGATATTATATATAAAGTATTCATGTGCTTTTCAGCAGAGAGGAGTGTAAATTTTATGATCAACTGGAAAAGATTCTTTTAAAGGACAGAACGTCTGATGACAAGGAGATCAGTGAGCTGGAGTCCATAACTGATTCTGATTCAGGTATCAGTCTGAAAATTAGCCACACTAATTATTTGATTGATCAATAGAGAAATATAGGATTTGTCTACATTAATCTGGAGACCTTTGAAATTGTCATTTATTTTCTGATGATGCATTTACTAGTAATAGCTGTTTTCGAAGCATTGCATCATGAAGCTTTGATTCCTATACCAATCATTTGTTTTGGATAGGTGGTTCAGAGTATGCATCAAATTGACAGTCACATCATTAGAGTAAACTGGGCTTTGTTACGTTCTTTCAAATCATTTAGCAAATTCAATAGTTCTTCAATAGGGGCGATCATTGTAATATAAAATCCACATTAATACATTTCATTATATGTACTGGATCTCAGATCAGTTTTATGAGTTTGTAGTAGAAAAATTAGACACTGTGATATAGTTTTTCTGCCATAAATATTACGATATACAGTATATATAATTTCACCAGATGACTTGAAAACTGCTATTTGGAAGGAATTCATTAGATTACATTCATTGGGATTTCTTTAGCCAAGTTAATTATGCTTGAATATACATAAATAAATTACAAGCATAGATAAATACAAAAGAGCGACGATAAAAATGTGATCAAATAGTATTTTATGCTTTTCAGGGCAGTATTCAGGTGCAGATTTTGAATAATCAATGTAACATAACACTGAAAAAGTCTTTACTGTATAAATAATTCAATAAAATGTACCTTAGTAAAGTTACAAAGGGGTAAAATGTCTTGTGCCTGAAAATTGTGAACTTTGTCAGGCCTTAAAAGCGTGCAAATAATAAACTTTCCCTCCATTATGTTTAAACTCTGCAGTATACACAATTCTCATGTGTTCTGTTGATGTTGAACTCAACATTGCATATCCTGAGATGTGACTATTGCGGATGTGCACATTGCAATATCGATGCTGAAACAATATAGCGTGCAGCCCTAGTTTGTAGACCTATTAGTAAGGCATTTGTGAAAATGAAAAGGAATAATATTATTTAATCGTCACTTGTTGTCCTGTTTATCAGAGCCCAGCATGGAAGAACTATACAAGAATTCTTATTCCGTTTATTATTCAAACACCTTATGATATTAGATGATGAGCTAAGTACATTTAGAGGTTATACTTTTAATTTAAAGTCGCAATGGACTCTTTTCACAAGACTGTTATGGCGCTATTAATGATCATCAGCATCTTAAATCCTTGAAAGTTTTTAATATTTACATTAAAAAAAAACATGTACATTTATATGTATTGAGGTATGTATTATATCATCTTTGCATCAAATTACAGCAAATTAATGATTGCGTATGCAAGGCATTTCTAACGCAGAGTCTAAGGGGGCAGGACAGTGACGTTGTTCTTTTTTTTTTTTAAGTTTACACAACTTTTACGTCGATTCCCGCTACTAAGTAACCTGGAAATGTGAAAAGGGTCCATATGTCGGTCCAATTGTAATGCATGTTTTGAGTTTTTGTTGCATTTACATGGTTTTGACCAGCAGGTGTCCCTAGCATATGGTGTTTCAAATGCTTCAAAACAGTTAATCGTTTTGCAAAGCACTTGGTTCAATTGTTTTGGAGCTTTAGAAAGCTTAATTTTACAATCCCATTCCTTTTTACTACCCGTTTACACTTGTGAAATGTATTTGCATACCTAGACTCCCTCGCTCTCTCCAAACCTCTCACTGTGGACGCACCGAAGCTGGCGTGGGGTGACAGCGAGACACACATTCTTATATCCATTTGGGGCAGCGATGGCATCCAGGAGAGGCTGAAAGGCTGCGTCAAACGTAAACCTGTTTTCCAGCAGATCGCGTTGGTTATGGCTGACAAAGGCTACAGCAGGACAGATGAACAGTGTCGCTCCAGGATCAAAAGACTGAAGGCCAGTTACCGCCAACATCTTGACAATTACAGGTAAATACATCAACAATACTGAAAGTGGAATACTTAAATATGAAACTATAGAAGAATTGTAATGTTTAATGTTCTCGTGCTATAGGAATGAAGGGGAGCAAGTGGAGTGGAAGTTCTACAAACAGCTTAATAAAATATTTGAGAAATACCCTCTAGATGACACGGAAACTACGGTTCAGGAGACAAAGGCAGTTTGGAGGAAAAACCCAAGCAGGTCTGCAAAAGCACAGAGCTCAGGTGAATCTGAACTGTTTATATGTGTACTTGTCAACAAAAGATTAGTTTTACAGGGATATAAAAAAAGATTGAAATATATAACATACTTATTCTGACACCTTTTTATTCAGATACATAAAAGGTGATCCTTCTTCTTGCTAACAAATGGGTAAAATCGAAGGGTTTGAAGGATAGTAACAATTACAATTAATGAGTGTTTGAGGGCGGTTGTGTGGTCTTTAGTGTTTTATTTTGTAATCAAGTAATTTTTGCTCTAAAAATGCCTGATTTTTGGCATGTAAACAGACAATAAATTACATTTTACAGTGGGTGTCTTCTTTAAATCATGGTAAAATATATCTACATAAATAGTTAAAAGTAAAACAGGAAACATTCTAATATACAGGAAATATTTAAATATTACCTTTAAATGTTTTCATCTTTGACTCAGATCCAAAAATACTTTTGTGCCAAGAAATATATATAGATTAGGGGTGCCAAATCCTGCAGATTTTAGCTCCAACTTGCCTCAACACACCTGCAAGGATGTTTCTAGAAAGGCTAGTAAGAGCTTGATTCAGGTTGGAACTAAACTTTGCAAGACACTGGCCCTCCAGGACCAAGTTTGGGCACCCATGATATAGATAAATATTTATATATAGACCATTTCAAGGTGGTCATGTCATTGGCCCATGAACATTTCCTGCTTGTTTTCAAACTATTTCAAAACTATAACAAGAGGCAAATCAATTACCTAATGTTAAAACAGCTATCATAACATTATTTATCAATATGTGGCTCTTTTTGGATTCTCGGAAGCTATAAAAATAAAAAATGTAAAACAGGAAATACATTGGGACAATTATTTTGGTTTACATCCCTCAAAATGAGCTATATATATTTCCAAAATATTTGTTAATTAACCAAATATTGTTGCTTTTTGTTTCAGACTGACGATGCTAAACTAATGCATCTGAATGACGTCTGGAGACCAGAGTGAGACATTCTTCTGGATATCTGAGACAATGAGACAGTGTAAACTGAGGTGTATCTAGCAAGTGGACTGTGGAGAATGGAGTAAGAACACACTCAGTCAACAAACATACAAAAATGTGCACACTGACCCTGCGTAGCTCTACGTATTTGGGACATTTGTTGTAGTGCTGTCTCAGAGGGTCACGTGGTTAAATTTAGAAATCTACTTGGATGTTACTATGGATGTGACTGCCATTACGCCCACTGAGTAGCGAAAAGACTCAGCGGCAGCATTAGTGTAGTGTGAAATAAGCAAAAGCATGGTTAAAATGAGGGAAAGTTGTCGTCTGTATGAACAGATTCAACAGCAATTTGAAGCTATAATTTCAGACTGCTAACCCACTAAGCAATTTTGCGCAAGACGTCCAATAGACATCCAAAAATAGACATCATTGCTAAAACAAGGATAAATTTGGGCTGCCAGTGAAAATTTAAGAATAGACAGGAATGAATGACAGCATGTGAAGACTTTCTAATCTGTGTATTTGATGACTGGTCTGTTTTTAACTTATGTTAGATGTCTATTAGATTTTCTCTCACAGCTTAAATTTAGCCTTGTTTTAGTCAAGATGTCTAATAATTAAACAAACAAAAAAGCTTGCTGGAAAATAACACTGAAATGCAAAGTAAATCGCTACCTACCAGTCATTTTACTGAATGTTTTACAATTCTTTTAGTCTGAATAGCAGTGTGTGTCTGTCGAAGAGGGAAAGTGATTTTTAAGGCATCCATAATGCATAAGATCTGACTCAAGTAACAGGAATTAAAAGATTTACATTTGAATTTAAAGCAGGATTCTTTCATTGTGACAAATAGTTTCAGGAATTCAATCAATCTTTTTTCTCCAGTTGCAGATGTTTTCTGTCATCCGAGTGCACAATCGTTCATAAAAAGTCCTGTATTGTATATTTGTATCATAAACCATGAAACACTGAAAAAGTACCATTTGGTAGGAAAGAATCAGCTTTTAAAGTATGCTTGCTAGATGTTACAAATTTTAATATATACATTATACAAATGTTACACGTCACTGTTACACAGAATAATGCCAAAGCTCATTGCTCACATCTCCATCTCTTTTTAAGAGCATATCTAATGTGTACTGGCATGAGCCAATTGTATATAACAATACAATGCATTCTGCTCAATGATGGGAAAGTGAACAGTATTACAGTTTTGCCAGACAAATAATGCATCAAGACAAACATTAACAATGGTTTAAATCTAACACTGCTTTGTTTAGGGATTTTACTGTGCAATAAACAGATTATTTATTTCTATTTCTTTGTCCAGCATGATTGAGAAAACATAATGATTATGACAACAGGCTTTCTGGACTTAAAGGGTTAGTTCACCCAACGATTTAAATCTGCCATTAACTTACTAACCCTCAGGCTGCTCGAAAGGTTGGTGACTTTTTTTCTCTTTAGTACAGCATTAAAGAATATTTTAGCTAAAACTGGTCCTTGGTGATTCATAAATCAGAAGTCAACAGCTAGCAGCTCTTCAAGAGTTAAAAAAAAATCATGCTGGCAAAAAAAAAACCTTTAATACTGAATATTCTGCAAGTAACTGAATGCTATAATTCAGCACTACCTAGAATCACCTGCCTCATCAAACTTTGGATTAATGTTAAATAATGTTCAGACATATAATCTTACCTCATTGACTTCAGTACTTCAACAGAACCCATGAGTATTCATTTTGTTTCACCTCTATGTTTTTAGTGACCATCAAAGTACTAGTTAACCATTTTATAAATCACCACGGACCACAGTTTCAGATAAAAATCTTCTAATGTTCTACTAAAGACAAAAATAATCAATCTACAAATTATTTGGTGCCCTAAGAGAGTGTAAATAAACAGCAAATTTTAATTTTTTGAACCATCCCTTTAAGTGTTATCAACAAAAAATGTCATCAACTATGTAAAGTACAAAAATATCTTGCCTAAACAAGCATGGTTTGAAAAAACATGTTATCTTTTAAAGCAGGGGTGTCCAAACTCAGTCCTGGAGGGTCGGTGTCCTGCACATTTTACCTCCAACTTGCCTCAACACATCTGCATGAATGTTTCTAGAAAGCCTTAAATAAGCTTGATTAGCTAGCTCAGGTGTGTCTGATTGGGGTTGGAATTAAACTTTGCATGACATCAGCCCTCCAGGGCTAAGTTTGGGCACCCCTGTTTTAAAGCAATGATGAGTTACACAAATAACTAGTCACTTTAACTGGGCTTATTCAAGATGTTCAGTTAAGGGCTTTTGGGATCTGGCTTTGCACGTCCCCGAGTTTGGTCGAAGCTTCTTCTGCGACTGCCTCGTTCTCCAAGATGCGTCCTCTCATGCTTCTTCAGTGGTCCGGCGAACTTGAAGCTCTTTCCGCAGTGGGAGCACTGCCACGGCCGCTCGCCCGTATGGCTCAGCATGTGGTTCTTAAGATGCGACGAGTGCTTATAAGTCTTTCCGCATCTTTCACAAGTAAACGGTCTTTCGCCAGTGTGCACGCGCTCATGTCTCTTCATGTTTCCAATCTGGGAAAAAGCCTTTCCACATATTTTACAACGGAATGGCCGCTCTCCGGTGTGTATACGCAGGTGGCATCTCAACATCTCCGGTCCCGCGAATGTCTTGTGGCAGAGAGTGCACGGTATCTTAAGCCTGGGTCTTTCATGATTGCGCTGGTGCTTCTTCAAGTCGAACATGTAGACGAAAGACTTGCCGCAAATGGAGCACAGATACTGGCGCTCGCCTGCATGGTAGCCTTTGTGTCTTCGGAGCAGGCTGGCGTAGATGAAACTCTTGCCACACTGGCTGCATTTGTACGATCGCTCCATGGAATGGTAGCGAACGTGTATCGACAGTTTAAACGCTGTGGGGAAACTCTTGTCGCAGTGAGGACACTGGTGGAGGTTTTCTGAGGTGTGGCATTCGCGGTGAATCTTCAAATAGGAGCCTTGGGAGAAGCTCTTGCTGCAGATTGTGCACTTGTATGGTTTTTCGCCAGTGTGCACACGGATGTGCTTGATGAGGTCGGCTTTCTTGCGGAAAGTCTTAATGCATTGCGAGCATTTGAATGGTCTGGCGAGCGAGTGCGTTTTGATGTGATTGGTCAAGAAACTCAGACACCTGAAGCTTTTTCCGCAGTCCGAACACTGGAACGGGCGTTCGCCAGTGTGTGTGCGCATGTGATTTCTTAGCAGGCACTCAAAGCGAAACTCTTTGTGACACTCTGGACATGCGTGTCTTTTCTCATCCTGTGTTGTTTGGGATTCAGAAGGAGAGGCTGCTAATGACTTTTTGGATACCGCAGCTCTAGGTGGACTGCTTTTTCTGTGTATGATGGACTTTACAGATGGCGGTCTTTCTATGACAGGAACGAAGATGGTCTCCTCCCTCACGATCTCAACAGGAGTCGGAGGCAAAACTGGCAGCGAGACGCCCTTTCCAGTTAACTCTGAGATCCACTGCTCTAAACTGACCTGCCGCACACCAGGCGTTTCCACCATTTCCGATTGCTCCAGAAACTGCACTTCCTCTCCTTCATTATCAAACTCGGACACCACTACCGTAGAGCCATCGGCGGTGAGATAGATCTGCTGGACTTCACATATACCAGAGTCTTTCTCTTCGCAAAGGGTCTCTTCTTGTTGTAAGCCGTCGTCTGCTTCTTCTATTGTCGTGAACTCCTCACTGACTGCTAAGGTCTCAGCTTCTTCTGTGTAGCTCTGAGTGGGGCTCATTATGGCAATGGCAGCGTGATCGGATTCAGATTGGTTGTCTGTGGCTTCGGATTCAATGATAATCGTCTCTTGTGCAATGGAAGTGGGAGGCAGAGGTTCCTCTTGTTCTATGGTAATGGTAGGGGAGATTGCTTCTTGTGCGATTGGGTGAGGCAAACAAACTACTTCGTTTGCAGAGGGAATGGACACTGTTCAGACGAAAAGAAAAACAAAAACTTTTAAAAATAAAACCGGTTTATGGGTGAATTAAAAAACCATGTCCAGGTCACATTTCTCCATATATTTATTAATTTTATGTTTTTGAAATTTGTCTCAGACTAGGGGTGTGGGATGTTTTTCTTAAGTGACTGTTAACATGGACATCAGTGATCAAATTATTTATACTAACCTAAATAAGACACTAAAATTACTAAAGTGTGTATAAATGTTCCTGTTTTACATTGTATAGTATGTCGATCTATTCATGTTATTACGTCACCACACGGCGCTATCCAAGATTTCGTTTGGTCACGCATCAACAGTGATGAAGTGTTTCATTTTTAATTTGACAACTTCAAATGAGGTTAATTTATCATGCTATACGTGCAATAAGACAATGGTGGATATAAATTCTCCAACTCTAGGTTTCCTTTGCTCTTTCATATGTATATTTTTAATCAGCATTGTCTGAATCATATTAAAATTGGAGCATTGATGTCCATGTAAACCATCTAAAGTCTGAAACTGGATTCCTGTAGGGTCGCAGCTCTGCAGTTTTGCTCTATAATCAAACACACCTAATCCAACTAATTAAGGTGTTCAAGACTACTAGAAACTATTAAGCAGGTGTGTGTTAAAGCTAAACTGTGCAGAGCTGTGGCCCTCCAGGAACTGAGTTTGAGACTATTGAAGTAAACATACTGACTGTTAGTATTGTAACTGTTGTTTTAACGCAGTTTAGGCTGACAAGAGTCAGTGGCTTTGAAAACAACAACAAAAACACTATCATTATTGAACAAATCAATATAAGATATTTTCACTTTTTTGTAAATATCACACATCCTTAACCCTTTTATTTTGCCAGGTTCATGTTAATGTAAATCTCTGTAGGTTTAATTCAGAACGGGCAAACAAACAGTAAGGCTCACTTTCACTGATAACTCTGGGAGAGTGCTCATTGTTTATTGCGTGCAGTCTTTTGCTTTTAAAGTGCTGGAGCACATCCTTGATTTCAGCTGGGTCTGAGAGCGGCTGCACAATCTCCTCCATCATCGAGAGGCCACCGCAGAGCCGAGACGCTGTCTGAAAGAGTCGTGAGATCACATTTACCTTTCATTTTTGCATGAGAGACTCAAGATTCTTTACTGTCACTATACTGAGTACTTAGTACAGCGAAATTAGAGCAATCCTTATAGTGCAAAAAATAAATATCGCACAATAATTCTAAATAGGGGCTGCATGGTGGCGCAGTGGGTTGCACGTTCGCCTCACAGCAAAAAGGTCACTTGTTCGAGCCTCAGCTGGGTCAGTTGGCATTTCTATGTGGAGTTTGCATGTTCTCCCAGTGTTCGCGTGGGTTTTCTCCAAGTGCTCCGTTTTTCCCCACAAGTTTAAAGACATGTGGTATAGGTGAATTGGGTAGGCTAACTTGTCCATAGTGTATGTGTGTGAATGAGTGTGTATGGATGTTTTCCAGTGATGGCTTGCAGCTGGAAGGACAGCCGCTGTGTAAAACATATGCTGGATTGGTTGGCGATTCATTCCGCTGTGGTGACCCCAGATTAATAAAAAGGACTAAGCCGAAAAGAAAATGAATGAATGAATGAATTCTAAATAGGTTATAACTGCCCTATGTATATTAGGTAATGCATTATGGATTGTGGACACACCTCTTTAAGGTTGGGCACCGGCAGCAGATCTTCCACTCGAGACAGAAACTCCCATGCAAGACTCTGTAAAACTGCATCATATCCTGAACCATATTCTACAGGGAATATGTGCTGAAGACAGGGGTGAAACACGAAAAAATCTATCGTTTTTATGCATGCTTTATACAGAAAAATGAAGTGAAAAGAAGCAACAACAATAAGGAGGTGAGTAAATCTAACCTGGAGGAAATTCTCTTTCTTTTCTGTGTCTTCTAAAATGCTGTGCACCATCCGAATGAATTTGTTATTGATGATCTCACTTTCCACATCTTTACACTGCAAAATACAAAGCAGAAATGACCCATTGATTGCAACATTTTGTACTTGGTTAGTGTGATTGCAAAAATCAACAATAGTTACTTTGTGTGTGAGATTTCGGAGAGAATCCAGATGTGCCTGAATGATCCACAGATCTGGCATTTTATCTTTCAGACAAAGCTCCAAGATCACCTAAAGAATAAAAAGAGTTATTTGTAAAAGCAAATTGGAGCTTAATAGATTCTTATATTTAAAAAAAACATACTAAATTACCTTTTTCCTCATGTGAAAGATTAGTTTATTAACCAGACTCCGACTCATGATGTCTGGTACATTCTCTGTCACCAGCATCACAAATTGCTCCAGTTTTCCGTACTGTGTCACATTACGCCGCTGAATCACCTGCCATAGAAATGCTGACATCAGCCGGAGAGGTGGAACAACCAGACGTAGGGCAGAGAGAGGGAGAGCTTTGGAGAGAAAAAAAAGTGTTACAGATTAATATCACAGGCTGTACAACATCTTAATAATTAATCTGCAGATCACTTTATAAGTCTGAAATTTTAAAGACAGTAACCAATGATGTTCTATGCCACCTTTCAGAAAGAAATCCGGTGCTTAAGATATATAAAACTGTGTAAATCTTATATAATTCTACATTTTGTGTTCTACTTTCACTTTGCATACATACATGCATGCTGCAGAATTTTAAATAATACCTTAAATGCTGTTTTATTGACAACAAACAACTAAAACAATCAGAAATGACATTTAAACAGCTATAGTCAGATTGTAAATATTCTAACTATTGTCATTATACAGTATAAACATTTCTATAGCATTTTTTAACAGTAATACAGTTCCACATAGATCAATTAAAATTATTAATTGCGACTTTCATTCATAAGGCTCTTTTTTAATAATAACAATATAAAGAAAGGTGCTCGAGTAGTGAGGTGCGAGTAACTTTAATAGGATTGGTTGTGCTAGCTTCACTCTCTTAGCATTTAGCTCAAAAGCTAATGAAACTCACCCGGCTCTCGACTCTCTACGTTAAGGATATCCATTATTTGATGTTAGAATAAACTTATAATTGTATTTTAGTCAATCTCTGATCGCATCGCATCACTTGATTAAATCATAATAGACGCTATACGATTGTCGTGAAGTTGACCGAAGCAACGAACAACAACGCTCAACCGGGAAACCGGAAGTAGCCGGAAGTAGGTCAATATTTCGCGCTTTTGTAAGTGTTTGAACGTGCACGACACCGTCCGCCTCAGGTCTGGCGGAGAACGGTGGAAAAACGGCCGTGTTGTCAAACAAAATACATTTGCAAGTAATTAAAGCATTCACGGCATTAGACTTGTTACGCACAACAAGGAACTAACTCAAGAGTAAGTACTGTCAAACAGTGGAACTCCAAATGCGCAGTAAAAATAGTGCGTCTTTAGATTTACTGAATAATATAACTAACTAGAGAGTCGTTAAATACAGTATACAGTTATAATTAAAATATATTTAGCGTATAAAGAGTCTGGAATTAAACATAACACTCCCTCGCTTTTCTGAGAGTCCAATTATCACCGACAGATGGCTTTCCCGAGGAGCACCTCCATTCATAAACACGTTAATCACAGGAGCAGGTAATAAAGCTCTGTGGATGGAGGAAATAAATGAGTGATGAAGGAGAATGATGCTGTAGAAAGGGGAACTCACATTTCCCGAGCTGTTTCAAACATCTGCTGAGGGAGATACTGCTCTGTTATTACGTTATAAATATGGATCATCGTCTTCATTAAAGGGACAGTTCATCAAAATATTTTAATTATGCTATCGTTTACTCTCCTTTCACTTGTTTCAAACATGTTTGAGTTTTATCTGGTTTCTTTATATTATATTAATATATTTAGAAGTATGTTGGAAACTGCTATCCCTTCTGAAAAAAACAGCATATGCTGGTAAGGTATGTTTAATGCTGGTCTTGCTGGTTTCAGTGCTGGTTTTTCTGGTCTTGATGCTGGTCTTACTGGTTTTAATGCTGGTCTTGCTGGTCTCAATGCTGGTCCTGCTGGTCTCAATGCTGGTCAGGGCCAGTAAGACCAGCATCGAGACCAGCACTGAAACCAGCAAAACCAGCACTAAAACCAGCAAGACCAGCATCAAAACATACCTTACCAGCATATGCTGTTTTTTTCAGCACGGTATTGACTTCCGTAAATCAATTCAAGTGTATTTGTATAGCACTTTTCACAATAATTAATGATTCAGCTTTACAAAAGATGCACATTGCATTACAATCAAATTAGGAAAAGTAAGTTACTAGGTTTGGGTGGTAATATGGTATACCGTAGCATATCATTTTTAATACCGATAAACCGTCATAAAGAACAATGCACTTGTATAGGATACAAGGATTAAATATTTAATGTCATTTATTTAATGCCTAATATTGCGTATGCGTGGTTGTCATCACGGGACAGCATGGAGAAGAAAGAGAGAGGTGGGGAAAGATGGCGAGTCGTGCACCAAGTGACCTGGTCTTTAAAAAGAACATAACTTCTGCAGTTTTGGCAGTATTTTGGGTTTCGACCGAACGAGAAGGGAGAGGCGGTTAATATGAACGAGGCAATTTGCAAATTGTGTAACAAAAAGGTGACCACAAAAGATGCAAACACCTTCAACCTTAGGTCGAATATACAGTATTCAGTTTCTGAACAGTTTAGGCACAAGCCAAGAGTTTGGTGACGCTGTCTGAGCCTTACATCATATATTTTTTTAATATTTTTTTTATTTTAATTAACTGACTAGTAACTAATAGCTTTTAACAGTTAAAGTTGTTATATATAAACATATTTAACCTGCAGTTATAGCATATAGGTGATGTCCATTCTAGCATATACAGTTGAAATCAGAATTATTAAAACCCCCTTAGATTTTTTTTTTCTTTTTAAAATATTTCCCAAATGATGTTTAACAGAGCAAGGAAACTTTCACAGTATGCCTGATAATATTTTTTTCCTCTGAAGAAAGTCTTATTTGTTTTATTTCGGCTAGAATAAAAGCAGTTTTTAATTGTTTAAAAAGCATTTTAAGGTCAAAATTATTAGCTGCCTTAAGCAAAAAAATGCTCAGATAGTCTACAGAACAAACCATTGTTATACAATAACCTGCCTAATTACCCTAACCTGCCTAGCTAACCTAATTAACCTAGTTAAGCCTTTAAAAGTCACTTTAAGCTGTATAGAAGTGTCTTAAAAATATGTAGTAAAATATTATTTATTGTCATCATGGCAAAGATAAAATAAATCAGTTATTAGAAATCAGTTATTAAAACTATTATGTTTAGAAATGTGCTGAACAAATCTTCTTTCCGTTAAACAGAAATTGGGGAAAAAATAAACGGGGGCTAATAAATCAGGGGGTTTAATAATTCTGACTTCAACTGTAGGTGATGTCTAGAATTGTTTATGTCAATAATTGTTTGGTGTGTCAATGGGTTTCCAACATTCTTTAAATTATCTTACCTTGTGTTCAACAGAAAAAAAACTCATTTAAGCCACTTGACTGAAAGCGAGTAACACATTTTTGGGTGAACTATTATTTTTTTAAATACAGAGTCTTTCCTGTGTGCATGCATGCAAAAGGCCAAAAAAGATTGTGACAAAGTGCATATGATAAACGAAATTGTAGATATGATATTTTCTTGTTTTTTGTTTGATGTATATATGAAGAGTTCAGATGCAAAAACCTCTCCATCTGAAATTTTCATCTAAAATGAGCATTTTTCTCAGCCTCCTATGTTTGTGTTCAGCTATTTCACTTTAAAGGCAATGGAAATAACTTATTCGTCACTTATTCAAAGAAAACAGCAAGCGGTATTTAGAGGTTTTTGCATCTAAACTCTTCATATGCATGTTAGGGTCAGAGTCTGGCTTGGATGTCATGTAGGATATACAAAACAATTTTTAATGATTCATTTTAAAATGTTGGCCAGGTTGTTTAAAAAAAAGGATATTTATTTATTGAACAGATTATGCAATATGCAATAATGTCTAGAGAGAAGGTTAGAGAATATTTTGTGCACATTAAAGGTGTTCCTGTTAGATTACTTGAGTTGTGAGATCTGTTAACATTTTATTTTGCTGTTGTAGATTGGATGTATTGGAGTATGTGGACAACAACAGAAGATAAAGTTAAGGTAAAAAAACGTCCATCTTATGCTTTAAATTCATCAGATCTTTTGCAGACATATATAAACGTAACTCTGAACCACAAAACCATTCAAGGGTCAGGTTTTTTTTTTTGTAATTGAGATTTATACATGACTTAACATTTAAATGAAAGAACTTTCCACTTATAAGAGACAAATATTTGAAAATCTCGAATCTGAGAGTATAAATAAATCTAAATATTGAGAAAATTGTGTTTAAAGTTGTGAAAATTAAGTTCTTAGTAATGAATATTGCTTATGAGAAATCAGAACATGCTCTTTACTGAATATCCAAATGATTTATTTTGACATAAAATCAATACTTTTGACCCAAACAAAATGATTGTTTGTCTATTCCCTGTGGAACATAAGACCAGGGTCACATATTATGCTTGCACAGAAATCATTGTTATTTATATTGCTCAAATTAAAATCTTTATATGTGTGTGAATTAAAAAGTTTCCATTATATTTTTTCAATGGATAGTGTGGGAGCATTAGCCAACAACAAGTTTTGCATATATTAGTCCTAGTAAATGTGCAAACATCCTCTTAATAAAAAAATAGTTCACAGCCTTCAGTTGTATTTAAAGAGCTGTAAAAGGGATGTCCTTGAATATGTACACATAGCATGAATGATTAATGCAGACTATCCGTGAGATTTAATCTAGAAACAAATCAATACCAATGTTGTACAGACATTTGCTTATTAAAGACCTATTAAGGCCACAAATCGATCAGAGCAGACGTTTATGACTCTGAAGCGGAGCCTCCTGCACCAGCAGAGGAAGATCAGGGCGGTGTGGGTTAACAGCATCATAGCCATACAATCACACACACACACACCATCAGAGACGCAGTACAGCCACACGCCACTGCAGTAGCAGGAGACTGTAAGAAATGACGGAAATAAACATCGAAACAGAATCTGCAGACGAAGATAAGCCTGCCATGCGTTCATCCAAAGACGATTTATGGTGTGAATAGGCACCAGTGGGTTGATGACCAGCCATAAAACTCGGGGAGAGATGGAGAAACAAAGGGAGGAGTAAAAGAGAGAGAGAAATGGCGGTAGATAAAGATGAGGCCATGAGCTCTGCACCGCCGTACGATTCTCTGCCAGCCCGGCCGAGTCCCTGCCGTGCGAAGGATTGGGAACGAGAGTTACACAGCAATCAGAGACTTTCTTCTCCGCTACGACCTGCACTACCTTCAGTTTCCAGACGACCCTCAGCGCTGCCTGGTTATCTGCTGTCACCTTCCCGAGAGTACGGCGACCAGCATCAGCGTCTTTCGTTATCGTTGTGTTCGGAAGCCTCTCTGGCGCCCCCTCTGCCTGCGATTAGTACTGCACCACCGTGTTGTCGTGCGGTGGGAGTCATGCCCTTGCTGCGCCTCGCACTCCTAATTTTCAGCTTCCTCTTTTGGGCAGCAGGCCTTGCGATCTTCACTTTGGGTGTATGGGCGCATGCTTCGCTATCCGACTACATGCTACTGTCAGCAAACCGCTACCCTAACGCTCCAATTATATTGTTAGGCACAGGTGCTGCAGTGACCACTTGGGGTTTTTTAGGATGCTTGGGAGTTGCCGCTAATCTTCCGTATCTTCTTCGAGCATATGGCTTGTTTCAGTTTGTGACGCTCATGGGTGGACTAGCAGCAGGTCTTTCTGGGCTCTTCTATAGAGAGGATATTGCTGAAGGTTTTCGTAGCGGACTTCAGAGAGCCGTGTTGGACTATGGCGAAGATGAAGGCCGTGCAGATGCACTCGACAGCCTACAGAGGGCGCTAAAGTGCTGCGGCGCTGAGAGTTGGCGTGATTGGCTAATTTCCGATTGGGCTGTACAAGATTTTGGAATTGTGGGAAACGAAACGTCTGTTGTGTCCTTACCAGACAGCTGCTGTATGAAACGCAAAGGCTGCCGCAACAGACCTTTACCCGAATATATTGACGCAGATATTGAGCTAGCCGGGATTCACGGTCATGGTTGCTTCCGCAAGGTTTTCAGCTTGGTTAATGATAATGTTTTTCACATTGCAGCAACAGTCCTGGGTCTTGCGTTCACTCAGGTGGCAGGTATAGCTCTTGCATGTTTGCTTGCCAATCGTCTTACGCCCAGACTGCAAAGACAAGCCCGCTGAAATAAAAAAACGACGCATGGTGAATTTCCTGTGGCTGGGCTTTCCTATTACCAGATATATTGATTATGGAATAGAATGTTTTATGGACAAATGCATTTAATAAACATCCGCAAATGTGTCGCAAACATTTGAATGAACATTTAGGTAGACTAGAGCGTGACTTAAATATTTGTGCGTTGAGTATATTTAACTTGCATGACTCTGAATGAATGTGTTTTTGTCCATTAGATATCTAAAGTAAAACAAAACATGAAGTGTTGTGTCAGTAGATTAGTTAAAGGTAATCTTTTGATATGTCCAGTTCTGATTACTGGCTGAAATATTATATTATGTATAAAAGATCCATCAATACCATTGTTTCATTCAGTAAGTGCATTCTTTCATTCTGTAAATAGTTTTTTTTATTAATGGTCCATTAGAAGTTGTAGTGCATGTTGTTTTATTTATTGTAAGACATCTAAAGCAACTCTTTTGATCTTGAATGCGTCAAAGGAAGGTAACTGTTTATTGATTTATATATTAAATAAAAGTCGAAGATAGACAGAAATATGTTTTGTTCTTAAAAAATTAACGTTAAATCAAATTATGTGGCACAATGCATGACAAAGAGCACAATGTTGTTGCATTAAACTTAATTATTTTAGGGACACTTTTTTTCAGTGTGATTATTCATCATTCTGAACCCATTTCAAGTAATATTCTGAAACAAGATAATAAAAAATGTTTATTATATATTTACGATTCATAAAATGTGGCTACTGTCACTTTGAAAGTCGAAAATAAAAACATATACAGCCAAAATAATATTAGTAATGTGCATACATAATTTATGAACAGTTGACTGTGACGGATGTGTTGTTTTGTCTGTTGTTTGTTTGTTTGTTTTCTCAAATTGCATGATTGTCTTGCATTTTATGAATCACCAAGGACCACATTTACAGCACAAAAGCATTGTATTGTGCTATTGAAGAAAAATGATACCTATGTTGGGTGTCCTGAGGGTGAATAAATTAATAGCAATTTTCAGATTTTGGGTGAACTATCCCTTTAACTGCAATGTGCCATTTCTAAAAATGTGCATGCCAACTGCTATTAACTAGACACAATCCAATTTTGTATTTACTATGCACAGCTCCATCTGGTTTCCTGGCTGATGTGGCGGAGGGCGATGTTTTATTGCTTACTAAAATGAATAGACATCTGATTTATGTTTTGATTTCCCAAAGTTAGCTGACCGAACCTCAATCTGGAATATCAAACAAGCTTATTTATGATAGTCTATATTTCTTTATCACAACCCCTACTGCAATTACCAGCAAGTGATGAATCATCTGGTATAGTCACTGCTGTCTGCCTGTTTAATGACCTGACACACAAAGAGGATTACATCCACCTCAGGCTGCAAACAACTTTGATTAGATCCCTCAGATGATTATTGATGTAACACTTATTAGATAGATAGACAGACAGACAGACAGACAGTAAGAAGAAAGAATAAAGATAAATGATTGACAAATAGATAGATAGAAATATATAAATGACAGACAGACAAGATAGATAGATAGATCAATCGATCGATCCCTTAATAGCTCAGCTCCCTCTTATCTTTGCAGCATGCTTGTCCACTATACCCTTATATACCACACTAACTTGGTACCACCTTTCTTCAATGGGGGGGCAGATCATTTAGTGTTATTGCACCCAAACTCTGGAACTCTCTACCACGCTTACTCCGTTCTGCTAAGAATATCTCTGAATTCAAATCTTTACTTAAAACTCACTTATTTTCTGAATGCTTCACTTTTGATCTGCCAAACTGACCACTTTATCTGATCCACCTGCACTCTGCTTATTTGTTTCTTAGGTTTTGTTTTTGTATTTGCAGTTTGTTATATTTGACTTCCTGTATATTTGTGTATCTAATGCTGTCTCTACATTTATCTGCTTGTACTATCTCTTTTTGTCGCATTCTTTGTAAAGTGTCCTTGAGCTCTGGAAAGGCGCTATATAAATAAAAATGATGATTATTATTATTATTATTATT
>CAIGQZ010031558.1:1812293-1835404 GCA_903798205.1 Danio tinwini | reverse complement strand
TGGACTAGTCTTGAGCTTTTGTTTGTTTGTTTTGTTTAGTTTTGGTTTATTTTGATTAGCCATTGGACTAGTCTTGATCTTTTGTTTGTTTGTTTGTTTGTTTTGTTTAGTTTTGGTTTATTTTGATTGGTCATTGGACTAGTCTTGAGCTTTTGTTTGTTTGTTTTGTCTAGTTTTGGTTTATTTTTGATTGACCATTGGACTAGTCTTGAGCTTTTGTTTGTTTGTTTTGTTTAGTTTTGGTTAGATTTTGATTGACCATTGGACTAGTCTTGGACTTTTGTTTGTTTGTTTTGTTTAGTTTTGGTTTATTTTTGATTGGCCATTGACTAGTCTTGGGCTTTTGTTTGTTTGTTTTGTCTAGTTTTGGTTAATTTTTGATTGGCCATTGACTAGTTGGACTAAATTTTTTTTCTTGTGAGACTGGTTTTGGTATAATTTTTTTAGCCATTGCACTAGTCTTGGGATGTTTTCTTTCCTTGGGTCACTGGGCTAGTTTTGGAATATTTTTAATTAGTCATTGAGCTAGTTTTAAGACCTTGGTTTATTGGTCATTGTACTATAGTTATATATTTTTGTCCAGTCATTCAGATTTTTGGGGGGATTAGCCATTGGGCCAATTTAAGGCTATTATTGATCATTTATTAGGATAGATTTGGTCTATTATTGAATCAGCCATTTGGTTACCTTTGATTGACAATTGAGGTAGAGTTGAGCTATTTCTGATTAGCTATTGGGATGGCCTCTTATGCAGATCTGGCCATCATAAGTATAAATCTATTTCTAATATCTATTTCTATTTTTTAAAAGATTTTTATTTCATACATTTCCACATTTACCTACGGTTGTAAGGTACACAGAGCTTTTTAAACTGGATATACAAAACAATTAAACATGAGAATGCAAAAAGTGTATAAAATAGTAAACAAATAATTATATGACACTAAAGACTTAAATATATTATAGTATTAGACTACTACAATCCTAAAATAACTTGATAACACTTTAGCTTAGGTGACAATTTATGCTATAACTACTGGCTTACTATCATTAAGATATGAAATGTTCATTAGTAGTTATAAAGTATGACCTTGTTTTGTTCAAAACTGCTTATATTCTAGCTGAAATAAAAAAAATAAATACTAATGGAAATACTGTGAAAAAATTCCTTGCTCTGTTAAACATCATTACAAAAAAATGCTGATAATTTTGACTTCAACTGTATGTCTCAATATTAATATCTGGTTGATGTCAGTGATTTGCCTTGTCCATCTTTTTAGGCATCTCATTTGTGGAAATTGATCAACAGCTATGTCAGGCTCCATGTGGCTTATTTCATTTCTGAGTAAGTAACAACACACTCAAACAAGCACCAATTTACAGACAATGGCACTTTTTCTAACACTCCCAATGTTAAGTTCTAGGCAAAACCTTGTTAAGTACATGTGAAACAATCAGACTGGTGGATGGTGAAAACTCTTGCTCTGGTCGAGTGGAGGTTTTTTTTTATGATCAGTGGAGAAACGCTCAATGGGGAACAGTGTGTGATGATGGCTGGAGTCTGTCAGACGCTGCAGTGGTGTGTAGAGAGATGGGATGTGGAGATGCTATAGAGGCAAAGAGCAACGCTTATTTCGGACAAGGTATTGGACAAGTATATTTGAGCAGTTTGACTTGTTTGGGAACCGAGGCCACATTGAGCAATTGTGTATCTAAGACACTGGGAGAGTTTAACTGTGACCATTCGAAGGATGCTGGAGTCGTCTGTCATTGTAAGTTGCAAACATTACATTTAATTAATTGCATTTTAAAAATTCCATGCAACAAATGGGTAACTGTTTATTTGAAGTGGTGTTCATGAGACTGTCATTATTAAACCTTTATAATGAGATTCATTATATTATCATTCATTATATTATCATTATATGTCATTCATTAAATTATTGACATTTTAAATGCAAAGATGACATTGTTATGACAACTTGACATCAATGAATACATCACAACCTGTTTTTGTCTTTATCATGATGACGTAACAGTTCCAAGACAATAAAACTTGGCATAAATCTATTATAAAGCCATTATAAATGTGTCATGAATTTTATAACAGCGTCATAATTTTTTTTTTACCTCAACTACAGTGGTACAAGCTGAATTTGTCATTAAAATTAAATATTAATTATATTGCTAAAAATCATTTGACGGTAATGACACTTTTAATGAGACATTTTAAGGACAAATACAGATTGTTCCAGAAAAATATACACGACAGACACAATTATAAGGCATAAACATGCATAAAAAAGGGTTCATGACAGTCTTATGAACACCCCTTCAAGTTAAGTGTTACCAACAAATGATTTATATATTTACACTGCTCTTTTAGCCCTTGTTAGGCTGGCGAATGGCACTAACGCTTGTTCTGGACGTGTGGAGGTCTTCAATGATGGTCAGTGGGGAACAGTGTGTAATGATGGCTGGGATCTGTCAGATGCTGCTGTGATTTGTAAAGAGATGGGCTGTGGTGCTGTCTCTGGATTAAAGACGGGTGGTTATTTTGGCCAGGGATCAGGCCCTGTGTGGCTAAGTGATGTACAGTGTTCTAATACTGAATCCACGCTGAGACAGTGTGTTTTAAATGGATGGGGACAAAATTCATGCGGGCATGAAAAGGATGCTGGAGTTGCCTGTCAGAGTGAGTACAAAACCTTTATTATTTTTCACAATGTTTTTGTGGCATGTGGTGGATTATTGGAGAAGTGAATATAGAATAGAATATGTAATTAATCTTAAATGTGAGAAACAAGATTTAGGTATTGTTTTTAATAAAAAACAACAACATATCCAAATTAAGTGGCTTTATTTTTAAAATTATGCCAATTATTATGCTAATTATGAAATAAATATACCAATGAGATTAGTAAAATAATATTGTGTTGATTGTGAATTAAGTTTTATCTTTCTGGCTCAACTGCCCAGTATTTATTTCTCATTTTATAAGTAAACAAGATTTTCAAAAACTTTTTCTTCTCAAGTTAAGAATTGTTAAATGTTTTTTTTAAAGGGCACCTATTTTACCCCTTTTACAAGATGTAAGATAAGCCGTTGGTTTCTCCAGAAAGTTTCAGCTCAAAATACCTATCAGAAAATTTATTAGAGCCTCCAGAGTCTGCCCATTTTGGTTTCTGAGTACACTGTAGCTTTTTTTGTAGACTGTGCCTTTAAATGCAAATTAGCTGTTTTCCCCCACCCACTGTTCCCATGTGAGTGCCTGCTTCTTATCATGCGTTATATCAGATAAACTGCAGTCAGTGACAGAGACTGACTCATGAAACTGAAATATAGCTCATTAGTCCAAGATACCAAGTAAGTTTATTTCATGTATTTGTGGTGGAGTTTATTCAAGCCTTTCTGAAATGATGAGTCTCACACAAATGCTGTTTGCAGTACACACACACACACACACACACATAGCCATTACTGACACCATGTGGCTGTGGTGATTATAACAGTTAAGAATTACAAAGCGATTTTACGTAGCGTCTTTATTACAAACATACTTTGTTTTTAAAACATTTTAAACTTATTTAAATCGCAGAGAGTTGTAACAAATATTTTTATCCCAGTTTATATACATGTTATAATAGAAACATGGCATTTGTCAATCAAATCGGTGGGCGGGGAAAACTGCACTCCTATTGTAAGTCACATTGCGGTGGGCCTCAAAATCACTAGGATTTGGGTTTTATTTTAACGTCAGGAAATTTAAAAAATGACCTGTTGTGTTTATATCACTCTTATATACTTCTATACAATAATTTATTAGGGAAATTATTCATACCCCTGGCAAATTCGGACTTAAAAGCTGTTTCATTTTAGAGGCTGTATCCTCCGAAGGATGCAGACTTCAAAGGTGAGTTCTTCGAAGTCCACACAAGCCGAAATAAGCATTTTGAAATGAGACGATCTACAGAGGACGGATCTCGTCACCAGGCAACCGTAACAGAAGCTGTTAATAAGCGCTGATAAAATTTTTCTCAAAGTGATTTTAAAACTTATTTTAAGCAATCTGAAGGCAAAACAAGGTATACGGAAGCTGGAAATATATTTCCTTTGATGCATACATGTACACATAAAAAATGTAAACTGTCTATAAAATCACTCTTTAGTAAGACATGTCATACTCTTTTTGTTTTTTTAACATGCGTTTAGATATTCGAGTAAAATAAACTTAATTTATACATTTAAACCGGACTTTTCTTTTAAAAATGTCCTGCCATTATTAGAGCGCAATGAATCTTGGGACATTCGAGGCTGTGAAGGATCCACCGGTTGTGTCCTTCATTATTCAATTCAATTCACCTTTATTTGTATAGCGCTTATACAATGTAGATTGTGTCAAAGCAGCTTCACATAGAAGATTATAGTAAATTAAAACAATATCAGTTCAGTTTTCAGAGTTTCAGTTCAGTTCAGCTCAGTGTAGTGTGGTTAATAATCACTTCTGAGAGTCCAAACACTGTGGAGCAATTTCATCGATGTGCAGCTCTACAGATCCTGAACCATGCAAGCCAGTGACGACAGCAGCAAAGAAAAAACTTCACCAATTGGCGAAAGTGAAGATTTAAAAAAAAAAAAACTCGAGAGAAACCAGGCTCATTTGGGCACGACCATTTCTCCTATGGCTGCGTTTGAAGGATTTTGAATTTGTTATTGTAATTTTATTTACATTTGAACAACAACTTAAAGTCAGAATTTGCCTGGGGTGTGAATATTTTTATGCTTGACACAAAGTTTTATTGTAGATGTGATTAATGGTGATTATTTTTTGCACAGCACTAATAAACGTCATGTGCAGAAATTTGGAAAACCTGAGGGTGAGGGTGTCCTTACCTTTACTCAGTTAGAATATGCATTTTTGTAGAATTACATTTACAGAAGATCTTGAAAAGTCTTTTCTTCAGTTTTAATTGTTTAGTTATATTACTTTAACCTTTCTGTATGATTAAAATTGAGATTAAATACATTTAAAATCCTTACAAAGTACCCAAGCTTTCATAGGGCATCCTGTTTTTTCACGAACAGAGTCTTTTTAGTAGATCCAGCAGATAGATTTTTTCCCCATCATGCCACAAATGTTATCCATAGATATCTTCTCTGTTTGTAAATAATACAGACATTTTATTAACAAGTCTTAAGACGCATTCAGACAACAAAATGATAACATCTCTCATTGTGACATTATTCAGGCAGAATTAGACTGGCGAATATCTGGAACTCTTGCTCTGGAAGAGTGGAGATTTACTATAATCAGTGGGGATACAATCAGTGGGGATCAGTGTGTGACAGTGTCTGGAATCTACCAGATGCTGCAGTGCTGTGTAGAGATGTGGGATGTGGAGATGCTGTGGCGGCAAAAAGTGCTGCTTATTTTGGTCCAGGCGGGGGACCAGTATGGTTGGATAATGTGAAATGCATTGGAAATGAGTCCACAATCATTGCCTGTGAGTTTAACAGAATAGGACTGTACAGTATATCTCATTCGAAGGATGCAGCAGTCATTTGCCAATGTAAGTCACTATCATTTAAAACATGCAATACTAAAGATGCAGTATTGTCAATTAAAGCTGCACGATATTGGAAAAATCTAACATTGCGATGTTTTTTTTTTATTTAGTGATATATATTGTGATATGAATGCAATTTCACAAGATGCCGTAATATCTCTCTTTGGAAAGAATGTATAATGTTAGATGGATTGGGATGATTCTGCAGTAAGAGTGCATCTCCATAAAATCTTATAAACAATCTATAAACTTTTTGGCATTCTCTGACAAAGTGTCATTGTAGTCTGTGCTATTTGCAGTGCATTTCTGTATTTGCATCATGTTGTGAGCATGCATACATATCTGTAAATACAATCAAAGAAAAAGATACAGTTGAAATAAAGGGTCATTCCCAAAGTCTAACAGTACAGTAATTGAATGATAAAAATAAAAATAATTCAATAAAATTAATCATAGTTAAGGTCACACATGGTACAATTTCTTTTACCTGAATGCTTTTAAAATTATTATACAATCACAGGCATCAAAAACATATGATACAAACTCAACATTGCATATCCGGTGATGTGACTATTGCGAATTATCACATTGGGATATCGATGCTGAAACGATATGTTGTGCAGCCCAGTTGTCAATGTATGATGAGCAATAAAGCAATAGTTTTAAGGGTGTAAAAATAGTATTCCTTTTTGTATGGAACACAAACAGTTTTTCAGAATGCTCAAGCAGTTCATTTTAATGCAATAAAAGCTTTGAAGAAGGATGTCAATGTGACTCATATCAATTTTTTAAATATGATTTGCTTTGTATGAGGAGCATCCCATCCATGGCACTCAAATATTATCAAAATTGTTGGGGATGTTTTCATCCACTCTGGGGTGCTTTTGTGTTTTAATTTGCCCATAACGTTTTTTGTGTTTCAGCTAGCAGAATGACTTTTGGTGACAAATCTTAATTTGAGAGTTTTTGAGAAAAAAACTCAACAATACACTCTGGACAAATTTACCACCCTTTTGTTATGATAAGGATGAAAACCTCCACTAAATTAAACTGCTTTAAAATGCATCAGATTACTATTTTTTTCTTTTTCTTTTTTGCATAAATCTGTTAATCAACTTTAGTCCTACAAAAAAATAATTACAGGATTTTAACTCTTTATTTGCCAAATTCATAAATGGTCACTGATTTGGTGAAAAAAATGATGTATTTTCAATATAAAAGTAATTGTGGATTGTTTTTATTTTTAACCTTAACAATTTTACGAAGAAAATTTTGAAGTTTATCGAAGCAGAAGTTGAAGTTAATGGTTGGACAATATCGTAAAGTGAGCCTTAAAATAAAGTGTGACTTTAAATTCTTTCCAAGTAGTGCTATTCAATCATTTGGTGAAATTGTGAAGATGCATTATATCACAGAACTATTAAATATTGCAATGTCAGATTTTTCCAATATCGTGCAGCCCTACTTCACATTTTTCTTCTTCAAACTTTTCTAGTCATCTCAACTTACATCAAACTGACTAAAAGTATTAAGTTAAACTTTGTATAATTTAAAACATGTAGTTAAAACCTGATTAAAATAATATTAAAATAAGTTAAAGCAACATAAAATTTAGTCATAAATATTTTCACAGTGTATTTGTACAAAAAAAGACAATTGTGAAATTTGCAAATCATCTAAAAGTCCTGTCTGTTAAGATCTCCTTAATGTAGTTCACCCCAGAGTTGAAATCTTTAGTTATTATTATTGATTATTCGTTGTGTGTGAAATGTTAAGCCTGCTCTTTCCCATCTATTTAAAGTTTTAGATAAGAAATTATCCAAATAATCCCTATTAAAAACTGATTAAAGATTATTTTCTGCTTTTTGATAACATATGTTTGTTTTCCCTTCCCTCTGTCTGTCCATTAGTGCTTGTTAGGCTAGTAAACGGCTCTAACTCCTGCTCTGGACGAGTGGAGGTTTTCTATGATGGCCAATGGGGAACGGTGTGTGATGATAACTGGGATCAGTCAGATGCTGCAGCGGTGTGTACTGAACTGGGCTGTGGAAGTGTTATAGAGGCAAAGAGCGCTGCTTATTTCGGGCAGGGATCTGGTCCAGTATGGCTCAGTGGTGTAAAATGTGCCACTGGCTCGACTCTGAGAAACTGTGATTCACAAGGATGGGGACAAAACAGCTGCGGACATAAGAGGGATGCTGGAGTCACCTGTCAGCGTGAGTACAAAACCTTGCCCAAAATTAAATCAATAGTTCAGCAAGAAATGAAAATTTGACTATACACACACTGGTGTTGATCTAATTAGATGAAATGAAAACAAAAGTCTTCCTCGTGTTCGTTCTTGGACCAGGTTTGTAATAAAAAGGAGCAAAAGTATCAAAGAATAGTGCCATGCAACACAAAATAATGCACATACTAGGTTATTTAAGGTAAATTTACTGCAAAGTTATTGTATTAATTCTAAAACTAACAACTTCACTGCAAAAGATAATTTTTTTGTCTTGTTTCTAGTCCAAATATTTAAAAAAAAAACATAAATCAAGAAGCATTTTTTAGACATGCAAAATATTCATTCATTCATTTTCCTTCAGCCTAGTCTTAGTCTATATCAGAGTTCACCACAGCGGAATGAACCGCTAACTATTCTGGCATATGTTTTACGCAGCGGGTGCCCTTTTAGCTGCAACCCAGTACTGGGAAACACCCAAACACACTCATTTAGACACACACTCATACACTACGACAAGTTTATTCAGCCAATTCACCTGTAGTGCATGTCTTAGGACTGTGGGGAAAACGGCGCACCCGGGGAGATCCAAAACGGGAGAACATGCAAATTCCACACAGAAACGTCAACTGACCCAGCTATGGCTCAAACCAGCGGCCTTCTTACATATTGTCTTGTTTTAAGAAATAATATGTCAAAATGAAGTGAGTTTTTCGTTAAAACAAGCAAAATAATCTGCCAATAGGTTAAGAAATATAATCTGTCAAAAGGAAAAGAAAGATTTTTTTGCTTACTCCATTGGCAGATTGTTTTAAAATATCTGTTGAGTTGAAAATTCAGCTCTACCATTTAACGAAGTGACATTTATTGACATTTTAGGAGTTTAAATATAATTTAATATAAGAAATAATGTATAGTAAAAGAAAGGATATTGTAGCATAATATACAACACCAACCCAGACAATATATTACTTTAAACCAGAGATGCCCAAAGTAGGGACCACGGGCCAAAGTTGGCCCATGGTAACATTGGATTTGGCCTACCATCCAATTCTAAAAAAGAGGGAGAATTATGGGAAGGGTTGGGGCGAATGCTTTTGACAGAGATCGTCATTTCAAATTTAATGTAACATTTTGTTTACAAAGGCAGGTGCTTGATCAAAAATTAACACAGTAGCAAAAGACTAGCTCTTAAAAAGTACTTTAATGTCACTTTAATATCACTAGACTTTTGAGAGCTAAAGTGGCAGTGTGCCCATTTTTTTTTTGATCATTTGGTATATATTCAGCCCACAGTCCTCAATCAAGTTTGCTTTTTGGCCCTTTATATGAAAAACTTTGGGCACCCCTGCTTTAAACTGTTAAAAATGTTCATAAAAGTCACTTTTTCCAACTTTTCAAGAGTAAAAGTACGGGTCAAGGACCCATAATGCAATTGAAAAGAATTAATAAACGGGGAAAAATAAAAACATGAATCACAAATATGGAAAACTGCTCGTTTACGGATATTTTTATAGTGTATTTTGGGGATTTTAAATAATAAATGGCAGTGAAACAACTGTATTTTCAATGTTGTGGTGAACTATTTATGGTAATGTATCTATAATTGTATCCGCTTATAACTCTCTAATCTTTCTAGCTAAAATTAGACTGGCGAATGGTGACAGTTCCTGTTCTGGACGAGTGGAGGTTTTCTTTTACAGCCAGTGGGGAACGGTGTATGATGATGGCTGGGATCTGTCAGATGCTGCAGTGGTGTGTAGAGAGATGGGCTGTGGAAATGCTGTACAGGCAAACAGTAATGCTTATTTCGGACAAGGAACTGGACAAACATTTATGTCCAGTGTAAACTGTGTAGGAAATGAGGCCTCACTAAGTTTCTGTGATTTACTTAAACCGATAACAACTGACCATTCAAGGGACGCTGGGGTCATCTGTGACTGTAAGTCAAAGTCTTTTCATTTCATGCAAGTGAAAAGAGAAATGAAAGAAAATATATGCACTTAATTATGTTTTACATTAAACATGTTGGTAACTTTATGTACAATGCAAGCTATTAACAAACCACTAACAAAGGCTGCATTTATTACACTGCATAGTTCAAGTGACTCAATTCCGATTTTTTCTGACATGTGGCACAGATCAGATATGGCCCATGTACGTATAAGCAGGGAAAAATATCACATGTTTTCCAATTTACTCAAATCAGATTCAGCCCTTATTCATATGTGCAAATATATCCGATATGAATCGAATCTGTGCCATCGTGTCTGCAGTGTAAGCAGGTAGATCAGATTTTCACCTGTTAATGCGAGTCAAGCATAATTAAAAACAGTAGAGAATTACGTCAACTCTGATGCTTTCATTTCAGAACAGACTTCAGCAGAGTCCCAAACCTCAAATCTCATACACGAGGACTAAAAAAAGCTTTTATGTTGTCACAGGTGTTTAAGCATGTTAACGAGAGAGAGAAAGGGAGAGAGAGTGCAATATCCACCACGTGACCAATATAAACTGATAGAAAACTGTTGCATACATCACATGCATAAATCACGCCATGGACATTACATTAAGATGCCTACTGGTTTAAAAAGACCTAGATTAAAAGAAGATGGCTAAATGAGAACTTTTCTGTCATAAAGTATAGTAAAGCAACTTGTCAAAAAGAATAAAATATAAAAAAGAAACCCTGTGAACAGATTAAATACAGCAAAGGAGAAAAGATCGCTCTTTTATTATGAGCTGTCAGTCAGCGCCCACTCTTTTTTTTCTGGTCATTGCGCTTTTGCCATGTGCTGTATAAATGCAGACAATCAGATACGCGTCACTTTTAAAAGATGATGTAAGCTGGTCAGCAAAAACATTGGATACAGTCACAAAATCGGAATTGACCATCAAGATCTGCAGTGTAAATGCAGCCCAAGACTTTTAGCTTAATAAACTACTAATTAGCTGCTCATTAATAGTTAATAAGGCATTAATTAGGTTTAGGTACAGACAGCTAATGATTAATTGGATTTACTAATATTTCGTTAAGGTAATTGGTTGCAAACAATTTATATGGGCTGAATTTGAACAAACAAACTAAGTTAAACATTACTATGTTTATTTAGTTTGCTTAATTAAGCTTATATAATTTGTTTGCAACAAACTTACCTTAAAAATGTTTTTTTTTATAAAAGATCATACTTTATAAGTGCTAATAAACAGTTATTATCTTAATAATAGGCAGGAAATAAACTAGTAGTAATTAGTTTGAATTGTTACTTAAACTAAAGTGTTACTAAAATGTTGCATTTAATTTAATGTGTTGCTTTTTTATAATTGTTTGTAATGTTTAGCCATTTCTGAGTAAAATATGGTTTTGCGCCAGTTTATTACTAGTCATTGTCACAATCCTAAATGTGTTTTTATTGTTCATTTATGTGGATTCAGCTCCTGTCAGGCTCATTAATGGAAATAACTCATGTTCTGGACGAGTGGAGGTTTTCTATAGTGGTCAATGGGGAACAGTGTGTGGTAATGGCTGGGATCTGACAGATGCTGCAGTGCTGTGTAAAGATCTTGGATGTGGAGATGCGATTGAGGTCAAAAATGATAATTTTTTTGGCCAGGGATCAGGGCCGGTATGGCTAAGTGATCTGCAGTGCTCTAATACTGATACAAGGCTGCGAGACTGTAAATCAAGCGGATGGAGGATTGATAGCTGCGGACATGAGAAAGATGCAGGAGTCATATGTCATGGTGAGTGCAAATTTTTACTAATATGAATGTGTTGCATTTCATGTGTATTACTAAAATGACTGTATAATTTTAATATAATTTTGGGGAAAAAAATCAAGAGATCAATTTATATTATATTATATTATATTATATTATATTATATTATATTATATTATATTATATTATATTATATTATATTATATTATTCATTCATTTTCTTTTTGGCTTAGTCCCTTTATTAATCAGGGGTCATCACAGCGGAATGATCTGCCAACTTATCCAGCATATGTTTTACGCAGCGGATGCCCTTCCAGCCCCACTGTGATGCCCTATATCATATTATATTATATTACATTACATTACATTACATTACATTATATTATTGTAAAATAGAGACGCAGAAAATTTAGTTGAGGATCCATGTGCAGTTTATTATACGAATATTCAGGTAGGCAATGATCAAACAGGAACAAATGGTGTAATGAGGGTAATCCAGAAGTATAGTCGTGGTCACAGGCAGGGGTCAGTGCAGGTGGCAAACAGGATAATCAAAGAACAAAACAAAGGTCAGGAAACATGGCTAGACTGGACTAGGAAGAGCTTCGTTGTAGTTTCTAAGAAAATATAAGGAACAAATTATATTTATATATATTATTCTGTAAACATTCGATGAGGGTTTTTTAAAAATATAAAATTGCATAAAAGTTTATATGTTTTTAGATATGTTTATATTAATTTTTAGACAACACAATGCCATTTTTTTTTACTTCAGATGATTTAAGACATTAATATTTATTGGTAAACCCCCAGTTTTGTATCACAACACATGAAAACATTTAATTTTTATACAAATTGTCATCTTCAAAGTAAAAATAAATGACAATGTTTTATTCAAAATTTGGGAGAGATAATCACAGACTTTTTTAGAATCGAACATACTGATTAAAACATTTTACTCAAACTCATACTTAATAAATTAATAAGACATTGTCTAGTGATTTCTTGATATTTTTTCAAACTGTACAATCTCTTAATAAACTGATAAATAATTTACTGATTTGTGTGACTATTAGATAACATTAGGCTGGTCAACGGCCTCAATTCCTGTTCTGGACGAGTGGAGGTTCTCCTTAATGGTCAATGGGGAACAGTGTGTGATGACGGCTGGGACGTGGCAGATGCTGCAGTGGTGTGTAGACGGCTGGGCTGCCCCTCCGTTTTGGAAATAAAAAAAGCTGCTTATTTTGGACAGGGCTCAGGAACAGTGTGGATGAATAATGTGAACTGTTTTGGGAACGAGTCTGCATTGACGAGCTGTTCATACACACGCAGTCCAACTAGCTGTGGCCATGCGAAAGATGCTGGAGTCATCTGCGCGTGTGAGTGCAAATGTTTTCGTTTTATTGAGAGAGATAATGAAATCTTTCCACAGTTCCACTGGGTATTAACATCATAAATATGGGGAAAGAAAGCTGTTTGTTTTCAGTAATGTTCAATGCACTTTATACTTTGTGTTTAATTGAGTTACTGCTGATGCGTAAGTGTTTATAATAGGACAGTGAATAGAAATTAGATTTTGTCTCCTGCTTGTAAGGTTACTTTGAAAATGTATTTCAGATTACAAAACAGATGCAACTTGAACTGATGTGATCATTTGTCAGTATACACTCACCGGCCACTTTAATAGGTACACCTTACTAGTATCAGGTAGGACCCACTTTTGCCTTCAGAACTGCTGGAAATATGGTGCTGGAAATATTCCTCAGAGATTTTGTCTTATATTGACATGATAGCATCATGCAGTTGCTGCAGATTTGTCGACTGCACATCCATGATGTGAATCTCTCATTTCACCACATGCCAAAGTGCTCTATTGGATTGAGATCTGGTGACTGTGAAGGCCATTTGAGTACAATGAACTCATTGTCATGTTCAGGAAACCAGTATGAGTTGATTTGCGCTTTATGACATGGTGTGTTATCCTGCTAGAAGTGGCCATCAGAAGATGAGTACATTGTGGTCATAAAGTGATGGACATGGTCAGCAACAATACTCAGGTAGGCTGTGGTGTTGACACAATGCTCAATTGGTACTAATGGGCCCAAAGTGTGCCAGGAAATATCCCCACACCATTACACCACCAACGACAGCCTGAACCATTGATACATGGCAGGATGGATCCATGCTGTCATGTTGTTGATGCTAAATTCTGACCCAACCATCTGAATGTCTCAGCAGAAATCGAGACGCATCAGACCAGGCAACGTCTTTCCAATCTTTTATTGTCTAATTTTGGTGAGCCTGTGTGCCTCCTCAGAGTGGATATTTGAGTTACTGTTGCCTTTCAGCTCGAACCACTCTGGTCATTCTCTTCTGACCTCTGGCACCAACAACCATGCTACGTTTAAAGTCACTTAAATCACCATGCTTCCCCATTCTGATGCTTGGTTTGACCTGCAGCAGATCGTCTTGACCATGTCTACATGCCTAAATGCATTGAGTTGCTGCCATGTGATTGGCTGATTAGAAATTTCTTTAACGAGCAGCTGGACAGATATATCAAAACTGTGACCTTTATTTATAATGCCCAAAGTGAACACAAATAATCTTACATATTAGAAATCAGGTATACTGGTAAATTAGGCACAACTGTTTTTAATCCCATGTGTTAATAGAGTTCTAGGCATTCTATTGTGTCATTGTTATTAATTTTGTATGTGAGAGCCATGTGATGTCAAGACAATTAGTAACCATCCTGAATATTGAATGATGTAATTCCAGCATATTTGGCTAAGAAATGTAATCTTTTATGCTTTCTCCAACTCTCTCAGATTTTAATATCTTTTTGAGGATTGAAGTGAAGGCTGCGGCTGGACTCGACCCAAACACTGCTGGAATTATGAATAAACTTTCCGCTGAGGTGAGTCAAAAAAACATACTTTTTGTTGTCATCTTCTGGCTGTTCACTTTACAATCAGCTCCATGTATTCACATTCATTTGATTCTCATAGATAGGAAAGAAACTGCCAATACCTGGAAGGCTGATAACTCAGGCTGATGGAAAAGTCTTCCATGAGAGAAAAAAAACTGCACCCTGATAGCCTGGTAAGACTTCGACATCCACTCGAAACTCATTTAATTCTGATTGCATTGTTTATCACAGTAACAATGTACGATGGTGTTGGTTTGTCAGGTCATCACGTGCATTCAGAGGAACAAGGAGAATCTGAAAGGAAACTGAATTGTTTTTTTTTTCTTACAATATCATCTTATTATCATTGCTTCATATATATAATTCCTATTTTTGTTTTTCAATGTAAGTGTGATATTTATTTTTAGACATTGACAGTGTTTAGATACTGATAAAGTATCTGTTTGGGTAAATCCTTGGCTAACCAGGATTTAAAATAGATATATTTTATCTGTTCAGAATAATTAGTGCGAGAGCTACTATCATATATATTTAATAACTATTATACACACAATATGATTGTAAGTATCATTGGGTTTTTTTATTATTGTAAATAATTGTAATTGTAAAACTACTGTAATTGTAAACAATCAGAAAACTGTAAAGAATTTAGCAGAAGGGCAATTCACAGGCATGAATGTAATTTGCAAAGAACAATATAAATAAAGTGTAATAAAATAAACATTTCTGGATGTTGTAACTTTATACTGTATACACTAAAAAAACTAATTAGGTGGCATCAGAAAGAAAACGACATGAATAAGCAAATAGAAATACTGTAATCCTCTTTAATGCAAACACATCTTTTAAATAGTAATAATCTATATACTTTAACTTGTTTATGTTTATTGAGGCATATTTGCTTGAGTACAACAATGACATTACCTTTAAATAAATGTTTATTACTGCTATAATACAATAATCAGCTTCAAAGGTTTAAAACAGTGTTTTATTAGTCAGTCTTACAAAATACAATTCGATACAATACAATTCGTGGAAAAATGTATTCGCTTTTACTAACAAACAGATGAACAAACAAACAGACACTTATATTTCTTACTACGTTCTTGTTTATTAAATTAGATTAGATTAGATTCAACTTTATTGTCATTACACATGTACAAGTACAACGTATCTTATAATAATTAAACAATTGGTCTTATGTGCTGGTTTGTCTCTAGAATCTTGGTGGACAAATAAATATGAAATTACATACAAAAAGCCATGAATTAAAAGCAATTAAACCAAACAAGCAAGTGTTACTACTTTTTCTTTATAATAGTTTATCTGATCAACACAACCGTGTTATTTAAGAAGCTGATGATGTATTTACACTGTATACATGCTTTTTAAACTCCTTTCGTTTCTCAAAAGGCAAAGAAGCTTTCCTGGTCAGTGCCCATTTTGGTGACGTCTGGTAGCTTTTAATTTAACATAATGTTACAGTATTATGCCATCATTCTAGCTGCTGAATTATTGCCTCATAAGCTAGATAATAGATGCTTTGTGTTGGTGTTTTGTTGTTTCTCACATTTGTCAAAGGAATGTGCCAAGCTTTGTAAATTATTTGCAACTGTAATGAACTGAGACGGACGTATGCACGCATTTAGCAGGAAAAGCAGCCTACTATTGTATAACAACAATGTGAAGTCCTGACCACAAGCAAAAATTTAAACCAGACTATAATATTACATATGAAATGTCTTCAGAAGACATCAACTAAAGCAAACAAGTCCTGTCTTTGTGGTCCCATTTGGAGCTTTACTACAGAATCTGGGATTATTGTAAGTATTTAAAACTTTACCGTTTGCATCCTGTCAATGAGGCCTGGTGGTGTAATTAGGAAAGAACAACTCATTTAAACTACTCAACCAAAATGCAAAAATCTTCTGTTTACCACCAAGGAATAATTTGTGTCCAAGAGCAAAAGTTCAGACAGTATTATGATTTGTGGAGCTGTTCAGCTGTTTGCTCACAGACACCCTTAAATGACAATTTCAGAAATAAAGATGCAAAAGCTGTCATTGGAGAGGTACGTTATTAAAAATATTAAAAGTGTCCATGGGGCAGCATGGTGGCTCAGTGGTTAGCACTGTCACCTTACAGCAAGAAAGTCGCTGGTTCGAGTCCCGGCTGGGCCGGTAGGCATTTCTGTGTGGAGTTTGCATGTTCTCCTCGTGTTGGCGTGGGATTCCTCCAGGTGCTCCAGTTTTGCTCACAGTCCAAACACTTGCGCTATAGGTGGATTGGGTAAGCAAAATTGGCCATAGTGTATGAGTGTGAAAGTGAGAGTGTATGGGTGTTTCCTAGTATTCCGGCTGGAAGGGCATACGCTGTGTAAAGTGTATGCTGGAATAGTTGGCGGTTCATTCCGCTGTGGCAACCCCATAAGGGACTAAGCAGAAGGAAAATGAATGAATGAATGAAAAGTGTCCATAATGAGATCATAAAGGTACATATTAATAAAAAAAATAAAAAATGAACTGCTGTTTTTTTTTAGGTACTAATATGTACTTTGTCAAAATAAATGGTTATTGTGCCATTATGGACACTTTTAGGCACATATTAGTACATAAAGTATTGACAAGGTACATATTAGAACCTAAAAAGTACAGCTGTGTACCTTTAAGTTTATGTACTTTCATGGTCTCATTATGGACCTTTTAGTAACATATCACTCCAGTGACAGCCTTTGTACTTTTATTTCTGAGAATGTAATGTACAGTCTACACTCTCAGAAATAAAGGTACGCAAGCTGTCACAGGGGTGGTACCTTTTCATAAGGTACACGTTTGTACTTGAAGGGTCCATATTGGCACCTCAAAAGTATATATTAGTACCTAAAAATTTTAAGAGGAACACTTTTGTAGTTTTTAGGTACTAATATGTACCCTTACGAGGTATTAATATGAACCTTTTAGGTACAAATTTGTACCTTTTCAAAAGGTACCACCCCAGTGACAACTCGGGTACCTTTATTTCTGAGAGTGTATTGTCAAACTTTTAGCTAGTAATTTGTACCTAAATATGTAAAATTAGACTCTCAGGTCAGAAATAAAGGTATAATGCTGTTTCAGAATGTTCATTTTTATACCCAAACGGTCCATCATGGTAAATTAAATAATTATTTAAGTATCTAGAGGTACTAGTTAGTGTAATTCTGTACACTAGTGTACCTAAATTGGCCCATAAGGTACATATTAGAATCAAAAATTTTGACATGGCACACTAATGCACAGAATTACACTGATTGGTCATTTTAGGTACTGATAATGTCTTTTAATTTACCATGATGGACCCTTTAGGGACAAAATGTAGCTTTTGAAAGGGTAATGCCCCAGTGACAGCATATATACCTTTATTTCAGGAAGAGTATGAATGAAAAAACAAGCTAAATAAAAGCAGAATTGATAAGAAATGAGAGAGCTTATTACTTTTATGTCTATCTGTTTGCAAGTCACGGCTTCTTTCATGAGAGCATTTGTTTACACACCTGTTGAACATGTGCTGTAATTAGCAAATACATGTAAATGAAGGGAGGAGACGTCAGAGCTGGAGAAATGCACTATAAATTCCTAACATACAGACTTATTTTTAAGAGCTGGAAGGGAGACATGGGACGCCCCAATAGGTTTAAACATATTTTCTATTTAAATGTTGGAATATATGTTTGTATTCTTCGTATAATAAATGAATATCTTTATTAATTTTCTTAATTATACACAATAAGTTTACTGTTTCTGTTTTCTACGTTAGTTTTAGTTGCTTTAAGTAAAAAAGTAAGCTAGTAAAGCTTACTGTGTGCTGATTTCTACACCAAATATTGTATCAATGTATTTTTATATATTAATATAATACACGTAAACTGACACTTTTTAAAAATCTTCTAATCAAAAAGTTATCAAATTAAGTTTATATTAAAACAATATTAGGACTTTGAAAGTAAGAATCTGTATCTGTTTGCTTTCATGTTCTCAATTAGTATTCAGTGTTATTATTTTTTCTCAGTTTCTTCCCATCAGGGCTGCTGTATAAAGTATGGCTCATTTTAACTCAGAGTAAGTAAACATTTACACTACTCATACTAACTTTTTTTGCTATATACAGTGAAGACACCACTATTAGCCTTCCTATGAAATTAAATGTTATATTTGTTCTAGAGAAAGCCTTCTACTTTGTTTGGTTAAAATAAGGCAGTTTCAAAAAAAGAAATATTATTTAAGGTCTACATTAGCATCATCTTAAGAAATATGTTTTTCATATGTTTTTAAATATTTGTTGTCCAATGACTTGCCTAATAACCTAACTCACCTAGTTAACCTAGTTAAGCCTTTAAATTGCACTTAAATATCTTGCAAACTAACAAATAAAAGAATTACAATTACTAATCATATTGCCTTCAACTATATATATATCATTTTTAATGTGTGTTTTTTTTTGGTCAGTTTTGGGAATTTCCTGTTCAGTTGTGACTCCTCAAGTCAGACTCGTTGACGGCAGCAGCTCTTGTTCAGGAAGAGTTCAGGTTCTCCATTCTGATAAATGGGAAACAGTTTGTTATGATGGCTGGGATTTGCTTGACGGAAATGTTGTGTGTGGAGAATTGGGTTGTGGGGAAGTGCAAGAGGTAAAAGTAGCTGCATTTTTTGGCCCAAGCTTAGAACAGATATGGATGAATCAGGTAAACTGTGTTGGGAATGAATCGTCATTGGCAGACTGTGCGATGGAGAGTTGGGGACCAACCGGATGCATGAATGATTTATATGCTGGAGTGATCTGTCAGCGTGAGTAGAAACACTTTTAAACCACTCTGTAAATATATATGTTTTTATTAACAGTTGCCATATTTTGTGATTCACAAGTGTTTTCCGTTTATTTAGGGTTGGGAATTGCATTATGGGATGTTGATCTCTGCTTTGTCGACATTTGATGTTGAGGAAGAAATCTAGAGAGACACAAATACAAACTTTGTTGTTTGAAACATCAGGAATTAAACAAATGGTTAAAAAGCTGAAAATAAATATGTAAATAATTTACATTAATTCAAATAATAACAATACATAATTAGATCAAATAATAATAACAATGTCCAATACACATTTGTGTGCATTGCATTGCATTTTATTGACATTTTAGTAGTTTGAAATTATGTATAAGAAGTAATCTATAGAGAAATGTGTCTGTAACATGACAGAAAGTGTACTGGAAGGTTTTTAGCGTAATATGCAACACCTACCTAGACAATATATCACTTTAAACTATTAAAAAAGTTAATAAAAGTCACTTTTTGAACATTTCCAGGTTTAAAGTTTTTGGAAGAAAGATCCTGGTCCCATAATACAATTCAAAAGCAGAAATGAGGAAAAATAAAAACATGAATCACAAAATACAGAAAACTGCTAATTTGCGGATATTTTTACAGTGCACATTTAATGTTTTAATTCTTGTGTCTTTATCAGCCAGAACTAGACTGGTGAGCGGCATCAACTCTTGTTCTGGACGAGTGGAGGTTTTCTATAATGGCTCATGGGGAACAGTGTGTGATGATTACTGGAATCTGACAAACGCTGCAGTGGTGTGTAGAGAAATGGGATGTGGAGATGTGATTGAGGCAAAGAGTAATGCTTATTTTGCAGAAGGTTCAGGGCAAATATTGATGGATGATGTGAACTGCTCCAAATATGATAATGCATTGAGTAAATGTGAATTTGCTGGATGGGGAAAGCATAACTGTGTGCATTCAGAGGACGCTGGAGTCATCTGTCAGGGTGAGTGAACTTTGCTCTGCATTTATTTGAGTATTTTGACAGATTTAATGTTGTCAAAGACAAAATTATTATTTTAATTGTAATTTTTGTAACAGCATTAGAGAAAAAAACACATTTTTAAGCATAATAGTTTTAATAACTGATTTCTTTTGTCTTTGCCATGATGACAGTACATAATATTTTACTAGATATTTTTCATGATGCTAGTATTCAGCTTAAAGTGCAATAAAAGTGCAGTTAAAGACTTAACTAAGTTAATTACATTAACTAGGTGAATTAGGTTAATGAGCTGCTGCCCCCCCCCCTCTTTTCAGTAAAGGGTGGATCCTCTACAGCTCATGCCTCAGTTACTCTTTCAACAACAAACAAGGCATTTGCATGTACTCTAAAGCCTTGTCAATAAGCCACTACTTATTTTTGAGCACATAAACATAAGGTATGCCTACAGAATGTACTTTTAAGAAGAAACTGCATGTGTATAAGTATATTAGATCTGTGAAACTGCGTCTTATGGACTTTAAGACAGCACACTATTGTAGCAGCTAAATCAGGCCCCGCTCCATTGGGCAGGATTTGGTTTTACTTCAGGGTACTGTGTGTGACATGTATGTTCCAGAAATAAAAAATCTGGACTATAATGGAGGCATTTGGGAAAACGGATAGCAGCAATATCCTCTGAAAGGACAGTACTCACTACATATTACTTATTTTCTTTATTAGAATACAACCAGAAAATCCCAGTTCTAGTTGGATTTTTTGGGTCTAATTGTTTTAGACATATGAAAGAAAGAGTTAGAGTAAGATGGAAGAATGAATGAAAAATACTGGAGTTTCCATCTTGGTTTGATCTGCATTTCTGTCATTGACCTGTTGTCAATATTGCCTGAATTAATGAGATTGGGAATGCTAAAAAAATACAGACAGGTTTTTATTTGTCCTGTAATTCCTACTAGAAAGCACCTTATTTGTAAAAGTATTTTACAGCATGATAATGATCCCAAACACACTACTAATTTAATTAAATCATATTTGAAGAGAAAAACAGCTGATGAAACAAAGACTGTCATGAAATGGCCTCCACAGAGTCCAGACCTAAATATTATATACAGTATGAATAGGCAATATTATAGAAGCTTCACCTGAAGGGAAAAAGAAAGATAGCTCATGTTAAATCTGTGGAAGAACTCTTAAAAATGCTAAAAAATGCTTGATATTAAATAGCACATCATTTCAGAAAAGACTCAACAAAAAAAGTTCAAGCTGTTGCTTTAGTGCTAAAAAGGTCACGGTGAACAGACTTAGGATGCTAGTCTTTTGATTCCAAAAGTCATTTTGTCCTGAATATTGTGTACATATTTCCCATATTTTCTGTTTGTATATTAAAGGTATGATTCACCTAAAAGTAATGGCCCTGCATTTGCTCCATATCTTTTAAATAGATAGATTTGTGCAAAAGTCTTAGCCTCCCAAAGCTGGTGGTGGCCTGAGACTTTTGCACAGTACTTTAGCTAAAATAGGGCCTATTTAAAGGGAACAGCATTCAATATAACTATAATTTGACATGTGTCTCTGTTTTCTTTTGCATTAGCCAAAATGTGGCTGTTTAACAACTTTGACAGTTGTTCTGGGACAGCGGCGGTTTTCCATAATGGAGTGTGGGGAGCAGTGTGTGCTGATGATGACTGGGATCTACCAGATGCTACGGTGGTGTGCAGAGAGATAGGATGTTGGAAAAGTATAGGCTTTTTTACTGATTATATACGGAGCAGCAGACCTCTGCAAACATGGATGAGCAATGTGAGCTGCAGCGGAGATGAAACAGCTCTGAGCACCTGTGCATTTCAGGGATGGGGACCGTATAACTGTGCTCCAAAATATGCAGGAGTCATCTGCAGCCGTGAGTAGCTTTTTATTGTGGTTAAAGGAAAAGTTAAAACGTTCAAAACTGTTGTTTTGATCAGGAATGTGGCTTGCTAAGGACTTCATTTGGATTTTGGATTTTATCAATATTTGGATTTCTCAATATTTTTGAAACCTCAGATTCCACATATCTCAGACAAATATTCCCCTGTCCTAAGCAATGCATCAATGAAAAGCTTATTTATTCAGCGTTTAGTTGATGTATAAATCTGGTAAAATGACACTTGTTATTGGTTTTGTGGTGCAGGGTCACAAATACTGTAGATCACATTATTTTTACTCATGTTGAAACGGTGATTAATTATGTTTGAGTACTAAAAATTTATGTTAATAAAAGGTGAAAGCAGAACCTTAAAACACATTGGATCGTTTAATGTTTACTTAAAAAAAAAAAAATGTTTTTTTTTCTAAAAAATCAGCAGAAAGCAGGGGCGGACTGGGAAAGCATTTTCAACAGGGACAAAGTAAGTGGTGCGCGGCAGGCCAGAGTGCCGGTGACAGGCCATATTCGATGCGATATAGAAAGTGAAGAGCAGGGGGGTGGGTGGGAGGAAATTGGGTGATGGGCTTTGCGCGGCAGGCCAGACTCATGGTGGCAGGCCAGATTGACTGTTAGGCCACCGTGAAATGTCCCAGTGCTCCCTATGGCCAGTCTGCCCCTGGCAGAAAGTAGTTATATATAACACTACTCCAGATAAGGTCCATTACATTTATATTTGCTGTAGATCATTCTATCGAGAATTTATTTATTTCAATTATTTATTTCAATTAAGACCTCACACAGTGAAAAAAAAAGCGAGTATAATTTACGTTATACAATTTTTTCCCCCAAAATATTTTTATTTAATGTTGTTTGAACTACAGAACAAAATACATAAAAAATTTAATAAAATAATAATAAATAAATCAATCAATAAATAAAATTATATATATAT
>CAIGQZ010031558.1:1747716-1775600 GCA_903798205.1 Danio tinwini | reverse complement strand
TATATATGTTATTTATTATATGTGTCATTTATATGATAAGTGTATTATATGTGTTTTGTTTATAGAGCAAAACAATCGGTTTCCAGAACTACATCCATCTTATTAATAGAGGAAATGTTTTTTAATAGCTTTTGTGAGCCCTGAGGATGTTAATATCAATTGAAACCCATGTATTTGTTTTAATTTAATCATTTAATAAACCTTTTTACGTTTACTACTGTAATCCATGCAGAAAAACTACATTACCCATAATTCTCTATGGAAAAGTTCCAAAATCTTAAGTCACTGGGACTGCAAATGCTCTCAAACATTATCTATATATTTAATTATATGCATATCTTGCTGTAAACTTTATATTTTGCTACTATACATACAACTTAACTGTTTAAATTAGTTGGTGAATAAAACATGTCATTCACAATGCGTCATGGGATTGTAGTTCTTTTTCATTAAACCCACCTTACCTTTGTGTTTTTGTCTGATTTTCTGTCTTTCAAATCAAAGCATGTGGTGTTGTGCTTCTCGTAGCTCATAACATTTGAAAATGACATCACATCAAACTATGAAAAGCGGTAAAGCAGTTATTGTTGTCTTTCCTAAAGCGTCTGGGAAATCTGTATGTGAAGATCCTGTCATGTCTGCAGAGGATTCCTCAGGACGCCGCTTACAGAAAATACACCGAACAACTGGTCAACGAGAGGTTCAACCACGTCAAAACTGTAAGCAAAGCAATGTACACAGATACATCCAAAAAACATACGAAATGACTATTATATCAGCAGGAGATCGTATCGATTTGTTGATAAACGTCGCTTGTGTTTTATGAAGGAGCCGGACGTTGGAAAGCTGGAGAAGAAAATCAACGCTGGACAGATCGAGGAGATTATTGCACAGGTCGGAAAGGACTTTGTCATTTATGGACCCTTTTCACAACTGTTATGACACATTTAAAGGTCATCAGCATCTTAAATCCTTGAAAGTTCTTAATATTTACATTATAAAAGAATATTTATGCATGTATTATATCATCAAATTACTAAAAACTAATTTCTAATGCAGTGTCTATGTGTGCAGGACAGTAAATCTGACATTATTCTCTCTTCTGGCTGCCGTTGTCAGTCTCACGCTATCATTTCCTTTAGTCTTGATAACACAAATATATTTGTTGTACTCTCCCAATAACTGCACTCTAAGTTTAACCAACTATGACAACTTCCACTGCTAGCGTTTCTAAACATATCACCGTCCACACTACTCCACCAAAAACGTATATCACGTGACCATTCGCTCACTCTGGTCATGGAAGCATGTGTCTCGCTTGGCATTTGGTTATTGGTTTTTTTTTTTTTTTTTTAATTAATTAAACGGGAGTACAGAAATATACATAAAACAGTATACAAGGGAATTAACAACAAAAATTAATCATGTACATTAAGTATTTTTTCCAGCAGTTGGGATGTCTTAATAGCTTTGGTATTATTCTGTATAGAAGTCAGGGAATCATAAAAAATTCTTAGATAAATAGTTTACAATTTGGTACAGTCAGCATACATTTTGTCTTGTGGATGTGGTACTTTCCAAATAAAATGAGAATTTTTGTTAATTTGTCCATTTCCAATATTCCAGAGTTGCAATCCATAAATAAAACCATTTTATCAGTTATATTGATAAATTTATAACACACTTCAAAAAGACATTTGGTTATTGTTAGTCAACAAACGCTGGTTGAACGTGAGCGATTAGCGAGTGCTCGAACAATAGCTTGCCTATTGCGAATATATGCAGCTGCTGTAGTAAAAAAGGCAGAGTTTAGCTGCACAATGGCGACTAAAATGGACAATAGTGCAAACAACGCTCCCATTTCTGTGTCCATGTTGTTGTTTACAGCGAAGGCTGGTCTGCCATCTTCCGGTAGCGTTATAGTCATGTGATAGGGGCTTGACAAATAAGGAAAGGATACGCAATGATCCAAAAGCCCCAATCAGTTAGCGAATGTCTGCAGCCATGCCTCCGTTTTCAGATGTCTCCGTTTTCCCCCATCCACACTGAGACGGAGCAGCAGCGTTTTAGAATGTAAACGGCCTCTTCATCGTTTTCAGGGCTCAAAAACTCTGGCGTAGTGTGGACGGATGGCGTAACCGTAGCAAAACTTATGCCTTTTAAAACTAAAACATATTAGTGTAAACGGGCCTCAGTGTGTGTGTTGTGCTTGCAGGCTGAAGCTGAGCTCTTGCTGTCCAGAAAGATGGTGGAATGGAAAGCCTGGGAGCCGCTCATTGAAGAAGCTCCAGCCAACCAGTGGAAATGGCCCATCTGAAGCCCTCCTCACTCACATACATGTAGATTATGTTTATATTCAGGAATAAATCAGCTCTGTCTATTTAAAGGGATGCCTTTTTGTTGTTTCTTTGGTCAAAACAGCTCGAGTATTACAGTTGAAGTCTGAATTATTCGCCCTCCTGTTTATATTTCCCCAATTTATATGTTTAACAGAGAGATTTTAACCCATTTCTAATCATAATAGTTTTAATAACTCATTTCTAATAACTGGTTTCTTTTATCTTTGCCATGATGACAGTAAATAATATTTGACTAGATGGTGTTTAAGTCACTATTATTTAGCTTAAAGTGACATTTAAAGGCTTAACTAGGTTAATTAGACAAGTTAGGGTAATTAGACAAGTCATTGTATAACGATGGTTTGTTTTGTAGACAATCCAAAACAAATATTGCTTAAGATGGCTAATAATATTGACCTTAAAATGGCTTTTTATTCTAGCTGAAATAAAACAAATAAGACTTTCTCCAGTAGAAAAAACAGGAAATACTGTGAAGATTTCTTTGCTCTGTTAAACATCATTTGGGAAATATTAGAAGAAGAAATTCACAGGAGGGCGAATAATTGTGACTTCAACTGTACACCTACTACTGAGGAAATCATTACAGCTTCATTTTTTCCTAGTGATTTTGACATTAAAAACCTCAAGATAATTAAAAACCGAAAGTCAATCACAAGATAATCAAGACAGATAATTAAAACAGCTTTTTAAACGACAAGGACGTTTAGTTGTCAACAAGAAAACAACAAGTGAAAATGATTAAAACAGTCAAACCTAACTTCTCTCTGATGATCGCTTCTTTTATCCTCATTTGTAAGTCGCTTTGGAGAAAAGTGTCTGCTGAATGAATGAATGTTAATATAAAGAGAAATCAATTATGATAATGTGAAATAAGACTGAAAAATATTCCTCCACAGCCTCTCAAGATGCTCTGATTTCTAAATATGAGACCCTGGAGCACAAAACCTTCATTATGTTGCACAGGTGCGTTTTTGGCAATAAAATTAAATACTTTGCATGGGGTCAAAAATGACAGATTATTTTACTTTCATGTCAACAATCTGAACATTAAGTAAAGATTATGTTTCATGAAGGTATTTTGTAACTTTAAATATTTAATGCCCTGCTAAACGCTTGATTTAGACTAATTTAAAGGCATTTCTTTTGCGATATATAGATGTTCAAATGGCAGATTTTAAAGTAGTTCTTCTCTGGCCGAATATTATCTCTTTCTAATGATTATCAGGGATCTCATTTCTAAATGTGGCACACACTCAAAATTGAATTGAATTTTATTTAAAGGTGATATTCCCCTAAAACGAAGGTGGAAAGTGTGTGTTACTTCCCACGCAAAGTTTATTAAACACAAAGGTTAACTTGACCAGAGAATGTGTAAACATCGACTAATATTGACTATGCTTATTATATTAAATATTGACTTAACTGAATCACTTTAAGTCAGCATATGAGCCATAATCATTAATAAATAAATCAAAACATATTCTGGCATAAGTTCACGTTTAGTAAGGTTTCATGTTTTTTTAAAATGAGACCCCTGATGATGTATTGAACTCAACCTTTTTTTAAAGTACACTTATGGCTGGTTTCGTAGTCTTGGATCACATATATTGAAGGAAAAAAAAATATATATATATATATATATATATAATATACACAGTTGCAATCAGAATTATTGAACCCCCTTTGAATTTTTTTTCTTTTTTAATTATTTCCCAAATGATGTTTAACAGAACAAGGAAATTTTCACAGTATGTCTGATAATATTTTTTTTCGTCTGGAGAAAGTCTTGTTTGTTTTATTTTGGCTAGAATAAAAGCAGTTTTTAATTTTTAAAACCCATTTTAAGGTCAAAATTATTAACCCCTTTAAGCTATTTATTTTTTCCATAGGCAAGTTTATTGTATAATGATGGTTTGTTCTGTAGACTAATTACCCTAACCTGCCTAGTTAACCTAATTAACCTAGTTAAGCCTTTAAATGTCACTTTTAGCTGTATAGAAGTGTCTTGAAAAATATCTAGTCAAATATTATTTACTGTCATCATGGCAAAGATAAAATAAATCAGTTATTAGAAATGAGTTATTAAAACTATTATGTTTAGAAATGTGTTGAAAAAATCTCTCCGTTAAACAGAAATTGGGGAAAAAATATACAGGGGGGCTAATAATTCAGGGGGTTAAATAAATATAATTGCAACTGTATATATATATATATATATATATATATATATATATATATATATATACACACACATACAGTTGAAGTCAGAAATATTACCCCTATTTATTTTTTCCCCAATTTCTGTTTAACGGAGAGAAGATTTTTTTTCAACACATTTCTAATCATAATAGTTTTAATAACTCATCTCTAATAACTGATTTATTTTATCTTTGCCATGATGACAGCACATAATATTTTACTAGATATTTTTCAAGACACTTCTATACAGCATAAAGTGACATTTAAAGGCTTAACTAGGTTAATTAGGTTAACTAGGCAGGTTAGGGTAATTAGGCAAGTTATTGTATAACCATGATTTGTTCTGTAGACTATCAAGAAAAAAATAGCTTAAAGGGGCTAATAATTTTGTCCTTAAATGGTGTTTAAAAAATTAAAAACTGCTTTTATTCTAGCTGAAATAAAATAGGACTTTCTCCAGAAGAAAAAATATGATCAGACATACTGTGAAAATTTCCTTGCTCTGTCAAACATCATTTGGGAAATATTTAAAAAAAAGAAAAATTCAAAGGGGAGCTAATAATTCTGACTTCAACTGTATTAAACCAACTATATTGATGTACTGATTCATTGCTGAAACAATTTCATATGCAGGATATGCAGTTCTTGAAGCTCGTAAGCATTTGGCGAATATTTAAAGAAAAAATCATTTAAAGGGGGGCTAATAATTCTAACTTCAATCACACACACATATTTATTAATATAAGGAATTTATTAGCAAATAACCTCAGATTATTTTTTGTTACAGTATGCAATGGAAGAAACGGCAATGCTAAAAAATGACCATGATTGGTTTTGAGGTTTAGCATCACAGAATTAAAACACATTCTGTGAGATCATGCACATATTTAATAAAATAAGGAACACTTACCTCAATGAGGGACTTCTAAACTAAGAGAATCAAATGTGCATATTGTAAAATCAGTTTATACTTTGTGCTAAATTGAATAAAATAGCAAATCGAGGCTCAGCTTGTGCTCCATTATGAAACACAAAAATCAATATCAAGCTAAAAAACACGTTAACATCAATAAGGAAAAGTAATTAGTTTATACTAATTAACGGTTGCTAAAAACCTTTGCATGAGTGTTTACTTCTTATGTTTGATGCATAGTTTGCATATGGACTATAAATCAGCATGATATTTAATATTCATCACATACAACCTTTGCAATTTCACTAAAATTAAGGTTTAAAACATTCAGCATGCAACTGAAGAAACTGCGATGCTAAAAAAAGACACTTACAATTGGTTTTGTGGTCCAGGAGCACATATATAGAATTAATACAAATTCTGTGAGATCATGCACATATTAAATAATATAAGGAAGTTATTAGGAAATAACCTGTAATGTTAATTGTTTACCAGTGATTTTGAACAATGTAAGAAAACACTTACCTTAATGAGGCACTCCTAAACCAAGAGAATCAAATGTGCATGTTGTAAAATCAGTTTTCATTTGTGAATCGAGGCCCACATTGTAAAAAATTATATGATCAATAATCATACCAACATATGTTTTTAGTAAATATTGCAACATGTTAAACTAAGTTAATCATGTTCTAACTTCATTTTATGAGTTACGCAAGCTGTTTAAGTCCATTTAATATGACATAAGTTCAAATGGTTAATTAAAAGGTTAATTTGATTCAGCTTAAACATTTAAGGCAACCAGGATTATTTTACAGTGCAGCTTGTGGTCCAATATGAAAAGTAAAAATCAATATCAAGCTACTGTAAACAACATACACATTAACAGCAATAGTGAAAAGTATATAGTTTTTTCTTTGTTTTTACTCATTAATTGTGACTTAAATCCTTCACATGAGTGTTTACCTCTTATGTTTTTCAATAGTCGAAGCATAGTTTGCCTATGGACTATATATCAGCATAATATTTAGTATTCATCACATACAACCTTTGCAATATTAATAAAACAGGGCTTGAAACATTCAGTATGCAATGGAAGAAACTGCGATGCTAAAAAATGATACTTACGATTAGTTTTGTAGTCCAGGATCACATATATAGAATTAAAATCAAGCTAAATAACATACATGTTAACATCAATAAGGAAAAGTAATTAGTTTGTACTCATCAATTGTTGCTAAAATCCTTCACATGAGTGTTTACTCCAGTAGTGTCCTGGTGGGCCGGTGTCCTGGAGAGTTTAGTTTCAACTTCCTTCAACACACCTCCCTGGAAGTTTCTAGTATACCTAGAAAGAGCTTAGTTCAGGTGTGTTTAATTGGGGTTGGAACTAAAATATTCAGGACACCGGCCCTCCAGAACCGAGTTTGGACACCCCTGGTTTACTCCTTATGTTTGATGCATAGTTTGCATATAAACTGCTAAATCAGCATAATATTTAGTATTCATCACATATAATCTTTACAATATCAATAACAGTAGGGTTTAAAGCATTCACTATGCAATGGAAACAACCGCAATGCTAAAAAAATGACCTGTACGATTTTATTTTGTGGTTCAGGATAGTAAGTAATTCGTTTTTTCTTTGCTTTCATTCATGAATTGTTGCTAAAATCCTTCACATGAGTGTTTACTTCTTATGATTTTCATTAGTCAATGCATAGTTTGCCTATGGACTATAAATCAGCATAATATTTAGTATTCATCACACATAATCTTTGTAATATCACTAAAATTAGGGCTTGGAACTGTTGAAACATTTAGCATGCAATGAAAGAAATGACAAACGCTCTTCAATTCCTTCGAGAACATACAACAAATCTTTTATTTTTATACTCCTTTTTTCATTATCCTAGTTCATTTTTTATTGTGCTTGCTTTCTTGCTTCCAAGTACGACTGGTGTGTTAATGGTGGACCAAAGGCTTTAAAGGTTACTTGAAAAGAATCAAATAAACTGAACGCTGGTTATGAACTGATGCAGAGATCGACAGCTGATTTAGTATGAGAAATAGATGAATTAAGTTAATAAAAAAAAATCAATTGTCTACAATAAAAAAAAAAACGGAATCATTCAATTGCTACGATAATAAAAACAAACAGTAATAATAATAATAAAAAGTAACTCTAGTCATATAAATGTGTTTTGGTCTGTCTGTGATTTTTATATATATATTTATTAGATTCACACCTTTCTCCAGGTTCTAGGCTACATTCAGCAATGCTTTTTATATCTAAGATTTCCCCCAAAATAGATATACAGTATGAAATCTTCTGCCCTGCTACGTATAAATATTTCCTCAACAGTTATGTCTGACTAAACCTAAAACCACCGGCGATACAGCAGTGTCTGTTTTTCCCCCAAAGAGTAGAAATTTTGGCATTAGTTACAACAATAATATTATATCAAAGCATTTTAAAGTACAAAGGTAACAAAAAGGCACAATAAAAGACCAAATGACAGTATATCCTGTACCACACAGTCCTGTTTTTCCCTCTACATCAGAGACTCCAGGCTTTCTGAAGGGTTTGCTGGGACCGTCCCGTTGTTTTCGGCGTATTGGAGCGCTCTTTCGTCCTCCTGTGTGCTCACCAGACTCAAGATCGCTTTGTAGAGGAACTGATACTGTTCCTGCACATGGAGGAAGAGGGTTTTAGGATTCACATCACATCTTTCTTATTCACTATTTCTGTTGTTTTCATGAGCAAATCTTTAACAAATTTTATAACGAGGATTGAAGCAATTGAGGAATGAAATGACTGTTGTGTTGTTGTTTTTTATTATATAAATGTACAACAATGAAGTGTTTATGCTGCTTATCGGGTTCAGAGAAATACACTTTATTTCCATTTTAATCAAGTGCATTTTTCTGACTAAATCGGCAGAAATTCATAAATAAAAAAAGACAAAAGTTAGATAACATTTTCGTGTAAAAAAATGCATTTATTAAAGAAACAGGTTTTATTTCCCTAAATACTTCAATTTTTTAACTTAATTTTGTCTTTAAGATATGATGCCTCAAGTTTATGCTACAAAAATTGGCTAGTGGGTCAGAAATCATAACCTTAAATTAAAAAGAAAACTGGTGTTACTTCAACCTATTTTGCTTGTTTTCATTGTTTTTATTTTACACAACATTCTGACTCTGTGTCCATTACAATGAACATCAAGTCAACCCATGTTTCTTTTGTGATTCCATCTAATTTAAAGCCTGCAGTTCATGAGAGTGGACGATTGTCATCCAATCAAATGGTGGTAAGGCTCGGCATGTTGTGATTTGAAAACAATCCACTACACTGAAAAGCAGACCGGCATCACTTCAGTCCAGACACAGATGTAAGCCACATTTACTATGTGTCTATTCAGATTTATTGATATGTTTGCCAATATTTCATAGATTGTATGTAAAAAAAAAAAGAAGATGGATTGCACTTACTCATTAAAGTTTAAAATCTTTTGTAACATTGCAAGCTTCAGTCTGTCCAGTAATGCTGATTGAACTTTTTTTATATACAGTTGAAGTCAGAATTATTGGCCCTCCTGAATTATTAGCCCCCCTGTTTAATCCCCTCCCCATTTCTGTTTAACAGAGAGATTTTTCCCAACACATTTCTAATCATAATAGTTTTAATAACTCATCTCTAATAACTGATTTATTTTATCTTTGCCATGATGACAGTACAGAATATTTTATTAGATATTTTACTAGACACTTTTATACAGCTTAAAGTGACATTTAAAGGCTTAATTGGGTAAATTAAGTTAACTAGGCAGTTAGGGTAATTAGGCAAGTTATTGTATAACGATGGTTTGTTAGACTATTGAGAGAAAAAAATAGCTTAAAGGGCTAATAATTTTTAATGGTTTATAAAAATGTAAAAACTGCTTTTATTCTAGCCGAAACAAAACAAATAAGACTTTCTCCAGAAGAAAAAATATGATCAGACATACTGTGAAAATTTCCTTGCTCTGTCAAACATCATTTGGGAAATATTTTAAAAAAGAAAAATTCAAAGGGGAGCTAATAATTCTGACTTCAACTGTATATAACTAACTATATTGATGTACTGATTCATTGCTGAAACAATTTCATATGCAGGATATGCAGTTCTTGAAGCTCGTGAGCATATAGCTAAAGGAAACTCTCAGATGAGTACATTATGTGGAGTGATGAGGAAGATGAAGATAAAGATTGTTATAAACAAGGTGCAATTTTTACAATAAAAATGAAAGTTAAATTGCTACAATGGTAATGTTTGTGATTTTGAAAATAAATGTCAAGATTATACAATCATGTATGGGTTTTGTATTTTATGTTGGTATAATGTTCAGGAAGTACAACTGTTCTGACCTGATGTCCATTGAAATGGACAAAACATATATACATATATATATATATATATACATATATATATATATATATATATATATATATACTTAAAGGATGTTAAATTGTTATTATTATAATCTGGACTCATTTATAGCAGTCTCAAGAACTGTGAAAACATGCATTTACATTTTTCAGAAACTTGAACATAATTCGGGTCTGAAGGTGTTAATTTTAATCAATCTTTAATTATGCTTCTCATGTAAATATATCTTGATCGAACTGTCCTTATTTCCATTTAAAATGACTTTATACCTTAGGATTTGTGTAAAACTAAGCAAGTAGCTGGTCAGAAAATATACCTAATGAAAATATGTCTCTAAACACTTTTAAGGAAATTAATAGATACCTTAAGTTTATGCTTATAATTGGCTAGTGGGTCAAAAAATAAACTTAAATCAAAGGGAAAACTTCTCTAATCCTATTTGGAATATGTATATGTGTGTTTGTGTGTGTGTGTGTGTGTGTGTGTGTGTAGCACTATTTTTTCCCCTCTGCTTTATCCTTAATTCTGCTTCAATTCTGCTGTGAATATATCCTGATCTAATAATGATATTTTGATATTTTGGGATTTGTTTGGTTAAAAAAAATCATCTTCCACTAGAAATGTTTAGATATAATATATTTTTTCCTCTTACAACATCATTGAAGACGCCGGGCCTCATGAGGTTGATCATTCTGGCGGTCTGATAGACGTCCACACTGTTCTCCTCATCCAGCTGATTAACCAGAGTCACCAGAGCACAGAATAAACCAGCACTCGACCCTCCACACCTACACACACACACACATATTACTAATATTATTATTATTATTTTTATTATTATTATTATTAAAGGAACAGTCCGTATTGGGTTAGTTACTTCAAAAACTTTACTTATTACTATCATTACAGTTGTATTTAAATAACTTTTCAATAACTTTATGTAAAAAGTAACTTAAGTATTAATCACATAAGTACATGATAAAACTACTTGACCCAATACAAAAAATCCATGTAAACCTTAATGCATAGTCAATAGAAATTAAATGAAACCACACAAATTATAATTAAAAAACATCATATTAGTCAAAACACTAAATATTTCAAAGCAACAGGACAGTATTTTATACAAAACATTACGTATCTTAAGCATCTGCCAAATCTATATTTCTTTAGTTGAAAATAAAGGCAAAATATATTTACACAGCAAAAAATTTCCCTGCTTCTCTGAATTGATTTATACAGAAGTGTTGAATATAACGCATGTACAATATTTGTACATTATAAGTAACTAAATATATTACTTATCCACTGAAAAAATAGTGGGATTACTTTTCATTTTAAAGTAATTTAATCACAGTTACTTATAAAGTAATCCTTTATTTTTTTTAGTGCATAAGAAATGTAATTACATTAATTATTTACTTTGTAAGTAATTACACCCAAAATTGGGAATAATTTAGCCAAAAATTAACATTCTGTCATAATTTATTCACCCTCAAGTTTCTCCAAACCTTTATGAGTTTTACTGAACACACATACAAAAAGAAAGAAATTTTGAAGAATGTTGAAACCTGTAACCACTGATGATCATAGTGCATTTTTTCCTAATATGTAAATCAAACACTCCCAGTTTCCAAATTCTTTCTAAAATATCTTCTTTTGTGTTCAACATAACTCATAAACACTGTGAAATATGCTAGGGTCCACACAATTCCTTTATGTTATCCTAAGTTAACATAATCATTTTTAGAAATGTAAGTGAATTGAACATAAAACAATTAAGTTGCCCCTAAAAAGGTCAATAATTGTGTCAGCAAAAGTCTTTTTTTGAGTGAACCTTTGAAACTGTTTGAGCGCAAGTCATTTAGATTTTGGGTGTACTGTTCCTTTAAGATGCTCTTTAATCAGCTAATGTGGAATGATCTTCCCATTCCCACTCGGGCTGTGGATACACTGGTATCCTTAAAATAACAACTAAAATACCATCTTCTCAGGCCTCGTTTACACTAATATGTTTAAGTTTTAAAACGCATAAGTTTTCCTACAGTAACGCCATCCGTCCACACTACGCCAGAGTTTTCGAGCCCCGAAAACGGAGCCTTTTGGAAACGATGAAGAGGCTGTTTACATTCTAAAACGCTGCTGCTCCATCTCAGTGTAGATAGGGGAAAACGGAGACATCTGAAAACTGAGGCAGGGCTGCAGACGTTCGCCCAAATCCGATTGGGGCTTTGTCCTCAATATTAAGTAGCCTTCACACAGTTAAGTCTTCATCCTCTCCTTGTAAGTTCAGACTTCACAAGTTTGATATGGAAAACAAACTCCAGAGTGTGTACTTTATAAAGTCATTCACATCACCCTGGCTATGCTGTTTTGACTATCTTAACAATAAAATAAAAACATGATGTGAGGAACTGCCTATTTTCATTTTGATATTAGCAACTTAACAGACAGCAGAAATATTGAGGCGTCGTGTAGCTGCGTAATGACCGCCATCTTCATGCATATTTATAACAAAACGGAGCCTATAACATTACTGCCTCCTTTCATTTTCTATAAACTATAAACTTCCATGTGAAGCTGCTTTGTTTTCCCCTATCTACACTGAGACGGAGCAGTGTAGCTGCTTTGACACAATCTACATTGTATAAGCGCTGTACAAATAAAGATGAATTGAATTGAATTGAATTTTCATTGAAAATACGAAACATACCCTCTCTTTCATTGAATATCAGTTTTAATAATTAATAATGACCATTATAAAAGTATAACGCACAGTAAGTTTATACAATAGAGAAAATAATGGCAAGAAATCAGTCAGATGTGGTGTCCGCGGTTACATTAATTAAGATAGTAACCTAAGTTATCTTTGCACTCAGCCAAAACACGTTACCTGAGAACAAGTAATAGATTCAAAAGACCAGTCAGGGAATATGTAGTTAACAAGATGAAATAAATATCACGTTTAACAAACATAGTGAGATTAGATCCAGCAGGAGATCCTTGATGAACAGTCTGACGTGCACAGCTCTCATATGGGTGTGTGCTCAAAGCACGCTGCAGTGCATGCCAGAGAGTGTGTGGTCACCGTTTTAGTGTAGACTGAGCCGTTCAGAAATGCTGGGTGAAACGCTAGTGAGGACGCGGATTGTTTTCATTCTAAAACGCTGTTTAATAGGTAAAATGTACTAGTGTAAACGGGGCCTCAGAGAACACCTGAACTCTGATGAACAATACCTAAACGACCTATAGAAGCACTTTCTCTCACTCTCCTTCTCTATCTCTCAAAAAAACCTCTTACTCTAGCACTAAATTCTCTGAGTAAGGTTACTTTGAATTGTATTGCCTCTTCTTGTTGAACCGCTGAATACCTCCTCAATTGTAAGTCTCATTGGACAAAAGCGTCTGCTACTGTTTGAGTCAGTAATGTACCCATCGTGGATGAGGACGGGTCCCTCTCGCCGCGAGCTCTCCTCTCTGATGATATTGATGAGCTCAAAGCAGTTGCTGATGGGACTGTCGGGATCCGGCCAGCGGGGCGCCTGGAACTGATGCACTTCCAGAACATAATCATCCTGTCACATACAACCACAACAACAACACAAAAACATGCTCAAAATACATCATATTCACCTTACACCATGGTTATAGAATGAACTGATAATCATGTTTTTAGCTTAATAGTGATTGTTTATTAATTTCATCACTGATTGTAGAAGAATTTCACAGGAGGGCTAATAATTTTGACTGTATTTAATATATATATAAATATGTCTATAAATCTGACTGAAGCATGACTGGACTGTATGTTTGTTGTGATGTTGTGTGTAGTTGTTGACCTTCAGGGCCTCCAGGATGAACTGCTGCACCGGCACTGGCTCTTCATTGGACAGATTCAGACTGTCTTCACTTCTGAAGCTCACAGTGAACGTCTCACAGCTGATTGGTTCATCTTTAGTGGGCCAGTAAACACAATCCGCCTCTGTGCTCTGAAATGACATGCCTCCATTACAGTACATGAGGAACTATGTGTGTTTGTGTGTCTGTTTGTAAAACTCACCATGCTGTGTGTGTCCGGCAGGGAAACGATAATTTGAGTGTTGTGGTCCCAGATCATCCTCCAGAAGTCATGTGTGGTGTTTGGCAGAGGATTCTGGGTAATGATGAACTCTCGGCTCTGATGAAAGCCCTGTGACATGGACACACTCATTGAGTCACTCCTCAAATCACGCACACTGAACATAAGCTTCAGAATCAGAGAGTTTACCAGTAAATAAGAGGCATTGATGTAGTCTGATGATTCTCCAGCTGCTGCAGACAGACTGACCCTTGATCTCTCCACTAAAACACACACACACACACACACACACACACACACACACACACACACAATTAACACGCTCAATTAAAGAACCTGTATATATGGCAAAAATAAACAGATATAAATAGGGGATGGGAATTATTATGAATTTAACGTTAATTAACTAGACTTCTGGTCTGAGAAAAAAGATAAGGACACCAGCTGTTCAACTGTTCTATTCAAATCACTGTTGACAATCCAAACGAAGCTGAAGACACAGGGCTACACCTCACCAGGGGGTAATGCGAGAAAGTTCACCCTTTTCATTTCACCTTAAGCCCCCTTCTTGACCTTTACGCTACCTTTCTCCATCAGAGCACAGTCCACATAAAATGCTCAAGGTTTTAATATAGCACTGTATTCATGTTTGGTATAGTTTTAAATGTCTCTGTGTCATTGGTAAAGTGGTCTTAATTTCACTATAATATTTCATTTGTATATGTTGATTTGGTTTTTGACTTTGATAAAATCACTGCCAGATGCTCCCCCCTCTAGTGATGATTAACATCTCAAATTCACCAGGCAGGGGTCTCTGTGACGCCTCTATTGTCTTGAATTTATGGCTGTTTGTTCTGAGTTGAGTATATAAGGTAAAGATGTGATATGGCTCGTTGGAATCTTGTAGCCAAGAGACCCCGTTGCAGCAACTCTGAGACTTATGCTGCAATGTATTTCTCTGATCAGGTATGCATCTCTAATTCTTGGATATATCCTTAAGTAATGGATGTTATATTGTTACAGTGTCATCTCTGAATTGGCTTTATGATTGTTTTATTATATAGTTGTATAATTGCATAATACAATTTTACCTGCAGATAAAATGTTTAGCTTTGACTCATTCTGAATTCTCCTGAAATCTTTTATATCCAGTAGATTAAGTGGAGTCTGCGCTTCCTTTATGTGGCGGCATCGTTTAATGATTTCAAGACACACTTGTATGGAGCAGTTTGCACAACAGCATGGCAATCTTTTAATCATTTAATTACTGATTTTAGCAAGATGCGTGAGCATTGGCTAAGTGAACTATTATTTTAGGATGAGTAAGCAGTTGGCAACCAGTCTATTTGAATATTAGTTAATCCTGCACCCTCTGACTAACTTCAGAGCGTCGACATTCTGTCCGTGAGAAGACATGCAAACCCGGGGCGTGAAACTCTGAGCAGCGTTTGATCTCTAATGAACAAATAAACTGAAGAGTATGGGAACGGATAGATCAAAACTCTAAATTAAGTCATAAATGATTATTGTGATCCGTTCCTAAAATTAGAAATACAGTCTAAATATTACGATCACTTAAAATTGGAGTCAGATTAAATTCGGAGCTAAAACTAATATAAATAAATTCTAATAAATAGCAGAATTATTTTCAGAAGCACTAGAGAAGGCTTACATGCATTTAACCTTCGACCATGCTGTTAGTTTCGTCATTGGGCTAATAGATGGACTTTTACACACTTACATTTCAGAACATATACAAAAAAAAATACATATCCAGAATATAATTATTTAAAATTGCTTGCATACATCTTCATATAAAAATATATAAACCCATGTTTCTAACTCATTTTGAATAATCTTAAAAAAACAACCAAATATGCTTAAATAAATGGTTTGTTTATAATAAAATACTTAATTCGGTAATGAAAAATAAATAATTAACAACGTATGAAAGTACAGTTATTACGCACATTATAAATGTGGTTACAAGTCAAGAATAGAGCATTTGTAGCTGCAGTTATAAACTGCTTACTAACGCTTATTACTGTAAAGTTAATGCTTAACAGATAATGAATCCACTATTTGCAAATGCTTAATAAATGGTTCATAGTGTGTAGCTATTATAAAGCCTTACTAAATATGATTTACTGTCATCATGGCAAAGATAAAATAAATCAGTTATTAGAAATGAGTTATTAAAACTATTATGTTTAGAAATGTGTTAAAGAAATCTCTCTGTTAAAAATAAATTCGGGTAAAAAAATAAACAGGGGGGCTAATAATTCTGACTTCAACTGTATACACACATATATAAAGCTCTGAGATGGATTATTGGTGTAGATTGGGAAGCTTTACTTGGACGTAGGAAAATTAGAACCTGTTTAACATGATTTAAGACCTACAACAAAATATTTAAGTGAAATTAAGACTTTTTAAGACCTCACAGACACCCTGATTATTTTATGATGATGATGATGATGATGATGTGTTATTTATTTGTCACATATACTTCCATGTATTCACATACACTGACATATAGCGAAATTGGACCCCCCCGACCATACACAAACATTTCAGGGGAAGACAAGTCAGCATGAGGTATTATGTAGAAAGAGGAAGCAAGATACAGAAGGAAAGATAGGCAAAAAAAAAAAAACTCCCTCTCACCCTGCTCTTAAATTAGGGCAGAGTGAGACCAGGGATCAAAAAAGCCTTGGCAGTCAAGCACATAAACACATAGACAAGACAAAACATCGCAACAGGGAATTGGAACAGGGGATGTGGATATAGTCCGGTAAGAGCGGGCAGCCATCCGTCCTACAGCTGAAAGAAGCGCTGGTCACAGACCTGCCTACCCCCTCCAGTGGGTGAAAGCACACGAAGGCGTTGGATAAGGGGCTCGGTAGTGAAAGTTTTATCTGTAGCTGTGTATGTGTGTGTGTGTAAGCCTGTAGAGTCCAACAGGTGTCCTTGACAGGAAGCAGGAATTTCAGAGCTTTATTCCAGCCAAACTAAAAGAAATAAGCCTTTCTCCAGAAGTCAAATATAATAGGAAGTACAATGAAAAATGTCCTTGCTCTGTTAAACACCACTTGGTATATAATTAAAAAAGAATACAAATTTCACTGGAGGGCGAATAATTTTGTCTTCAACTGTATATCGATTTTGTGCATCGAATTGAAATGTATTTATAAAGATTTATATACTAATGTCTATTATTATTAATCTACATTAATGTTATACATTTAAAATATTTGTACCATACAAAAATCTTTATAAATCAAGTTACCCAATCAGATTTACTATTATTATTTATTTAAAAAAGTCTCAAAAGTAAAACTATTTGCATTATCATCAATGATTATAAAAACAAAAAAAAATTCATTTGATATTGCACCACTCACCAGGCATAAGACAAGGTGTCCTGTTTTTGGATGCATTGCTCTCCTTCAGAGCCGTTGTGTAGTCGCTCTGTTTTGCACAGCTCTGACTGACCAACTGCAAAAACAAGACAGCAAATCCATTCATCTCTCATAATAGAAATACAGACGTAAACAAAATTATTGATACCCTTCAATTTGGTCCAGACCAGTTTCACTTAGACTCGAGCTGATTAATGACCACTGAACTTTGGCATTATTGAACTAAAACTACTGTAAATCTATTATGAACTGCTCTGAATTGTGTTTTTAGAGCTTGGTTTGTTTTAAAGTGAGTGTTTGTGAGTGTGAATGTGTGCTGCTCTGCTGTGCTGGTGTGAGATGATTAATATAATTTTAAAGCAATATCGGATTTTCATTCATTTATTTTAGACCTTTCAGTTAAATCATGTGACAACTGCAGTTTTTCTTTTCTTCAATGGAAGGGTACCAACAATTTTGTAATAATAATGATTAATGCACAGAAAGAGTACACAAACCCAACAGTCTGACCTTGAACTGTTTCTCCAAAGGGGTTTTCCCTGCGGGTCCTGGTGTGAGCAGATCAGACATGTATGTGTGGATGAGACTGGATGAAACCAGCGTCTCTTTACTTCTGATGGCCTCCACTAAAGCATCATGTATGAAGACGTACTGCTCCTGATAGCAGAAATATGAGATATGCTGTAGTTTGGGACAGGACGTGAGCTGCAGTGCAAGTTTTACCTCTGTTTACCTCTGTCTGCACTAAGTAGTTCCTCTGGGTGCGGATGTGTTTGAGGAAGCCCATGATGTTCACCGTGCTTTCCTCTTTTATCTGCTTCAACATGCTGTCGATCACGATGTAGGTTCCTGTCCGTCCCACACCAGCACTGCAGAGCACACGTTCACATTAAAAAAGACACAAGTGTCATTATTCAATTCAGTTTGGTTCAGATAAGATTTAGTTTTGCTTCAATAACGCCAAAGTTCATTGGTCTATATTCAGCTCATATCTATGGCAGCTTTTATGTCAATATTTTTATTGTGTTGTCCAGATAATTGACAAACATATATAAATGTATAAAGTAGAAGTCCTATCAGCAAAGAAGAGACATCAAATATATAACAAGAAAACGGCAGAACTCTCTAATCAAATCTAACCCTCCCTGTTCCCAGAGGCCTTCAATAAGTATGCAAAGATGGATCAAGATGATTTAATAAATAATAAACCAATACAAAATGGATAAATAAATAAAAATATATAAGATATTTATAGGTAAATATAGAAGAAGAAAATATAAAGTGAATACCAAAAGTCTCTCTTTTGAAATTCTAGTCAGCAGTTCCTGAAATGTTAAGGTTCTCAATGACAGACAGACCATAGGTGCGTCCCAAATCGCATACTTATGCACAATACTACGCCATTTTGAAGTATAAATAGTGTAAGTAGTGGGTTCACACTGAAAACTCAACCGGTAAAATGAAGTGTGTAATGATGGACACCACGCACTCAACGACCGCAGCTTTGGTCACGTATCGGAAAGGCAGAGCTATCGGGCGCACATGTTGGATACTTTTATTTGTTTTGGATTATGAAAGCAAAACTCTCCTACAAGAGTGATTATGCCACCTCCTGATGATGAATGCGGTTATACTCATGACAGCAATTATTTGGTACTTTGGTCATTTATTTAGCTAATTTGGCAACTGCGTCATCAGGGAAACGGTTTGAACTTTCGCTTAGTAAAAAAACCCATTAGTGCTCCATTTGGGACAACATTACATACATATACTCTGCTGTTGAGTGTAAGTGCATAAGTGCATAGTATATAGTATGCCATTTAGGATGCAGCTTATGTTTTGTTAAAGGAGCAATGTAGAACCTCTAATCCAATGTTCTGATGATGGAGGGGACAAATGTTTCCATTTCAGGAGAATTGTGCGCGTGGCAAGAAAGGTGGTAAAGGCAATGACACAGAGTGTTGATGTTTGTGTAGTTGGGGTTGGAAGATAACCAAAAAGTGCAGTCAGAGGGTCTGGAGTGATGATTATATTGAGAGCTTGAGAAAGAATATTAAAAATATTAGACCAATAGTCTGTTAATTTTGACCAAAACATAAAAGGTAATCGGCCAGTGACTGCTTATATCTGTTACAGGCATTCCTTCTGTCCAGAAATATTTTGGAAGGTTTGGCATTAGTGAAATGGATCCCATGTAGAACTTGACATTGTATTACGACGTGTCTGGCACAAATACACAAAGAGTGAACTAAATGGAGAATGTGCTTCTAATGGTCATCAGGAATCTCAATACCCATATCTTGCTCCCAGGTTTGTTTAAGTAAACCAGTTGAAGATAGGAGCAAAGAAGTTATTCTAACAGGAAGCTTTTAGAGAATTCTTCATCAGCTTTTTCTCTCAGAATCCTAAATAAAAATTTATTCTAAATTTATTCTCAGAATTTGAAATTAAAATCTTACAAATTTGTGTTTTCCCCTCAAAATTCGAAATTAAATATTTGATTCAATTGTTTTTTTCTCTGAATTCTACATTAAAGTGTCACAAATACCTTTTTAGTCAGACTTTTAAATTGAAATCTCAATTCTATTTTTCCTTTTTAAAATTCTGAATTTTAATATCACAATTTTCCTCCCTCAAAATTCTAAATTTAAGTCTCAATTCTACATTACATCTCAAAATTCTAAATTCAAATTTCAAATTTGTCAGAAACATCAGAAATGTGAGATTTTTTGGATGTTTTTTCGTACAATTCCTTGTTTACATCTCGCAATTCAGAACTTTTTTCACCCACTGAATTAATAACTCAATTTGTGAGATAAAATGTCAATTATTATATATTCTTTCCACATTTTGTGGTGGAAACAACCTTTCATGCAGGGCTTAACATTAACTTTTTTGATCACCAGCCACTGTGGCTAGTAGCTTTCCAACATTACTAGCCACTCGCCATTTTCACTAGCCACACTTTACTTGTTAGGAAAATATATTTAATATGCATAAATTAGATTTTGACATGCTAAAATGACTTGATTTAGATTTTGTGTTATGTCCACATGCCTCCTCATTCATTTAACTTCTTGTGTGTATTGTGTATTAGCTTGCTCAGTGTGCATGGGCAAATGGGTTGTGTCGCAATACAATCAGTTTTTATTTCACAGGACTTTTTAGGGCTCAAAATTAAGGATTTACCAAATTTATCTCTGACCACACCAAATAAGTATTTCTTTAGCCACAAGTTTTTATATGTCAAAACAAGGAAAATATAGCCGTATAGGTGCACTTTTTAATTCAACAAAACTTTTCTCTAAAAAAAAAAACATTACATTTAAAAAAAGAAGTATTGTCATGTATCTAAAAAGTCTGTAAGTAACCTGTCCTGGCTAAAATCCCAGATCACCAGTTAACTACACATAAACACGGAGTAATCTTCCATTAAAGCAATGTTATTGTTAAAAAATATAATTAAACCATATTAACAAAAACTGTAAGCAAAAAAAAAAAAAGCAGGTGAAACATACCGTATTTGATAATGAAAGACTGATCAAGTGCACACAGTTAATATAGGCCTGTTAATAATCTGTTCAAAGAATAATTAAAAAGCAGTGACCGCTGCTGCTTACAAAAGAATATGTCTATTTATTTATTTTTAATCTTGAGCTCTTGAAAGCAGCAGGGCTCTGGGTGCACGATCATCGCTCTTTGTCCAGTCTATTTCAAAGGGAACCGATCGCACCAGTTGTGCACGGTTGCTTCGCGCAAGTAAACGGGAGCGTGTGCACGCTTTTTATCAGCTTTTTAACAGCTTCAATTCATTATTAATTCAGCAAGTCCCAAACTGTTTTAGTGTTGATACCACAAATTAGTTTTTTTTCTGCTCTATACCAATTTCCTAAAATATTAATCTAAAAAAATATATACAATAGTAGAAAAAAACACATAAACAGTAGTAAAGCAGAAAGTAAAAAAATATTGCATTACATTCAGCAAAAAGATATCCAATAGATCAGATTTTAGGTCATAAATCCACTCATTCTTTTCCTCATCTGATAATATATGTGCAATCAAATCAATTCAAGCTTAACAATATGCTAAGTACAACTGGTTAATACCTGCAGTGCACCACCACAGGCCCCATCTCAGCCGTTCTGGCCTGTGAGGATGTCCTGATGAAAGACAGCAAGGGCAGTGTGTATTCTGGGACGCCCATGTCAGGCCACTGAGTGTAATGAAAGTGAAGCACCGTTCTCTCCTGACTGCGACCCTTCTGAGAGCCCTGATGGAGGAAACATGTCAAAAATAAATGTTAAAAATGGACACTTTTCCCCTCAATGTTTTCTGCTGGTGTAGTTTCTAACCTTCTTGACCTGTACGTTCCTCAGAGTGAATGTCCTCAGTGTGTAGTAGGCCAGAGTTCTGCTGCTCTTTAGGGTGACCAGAAAACAGCCATAGTCTTCCTGATTCTCCAGAGGCCAGTACTGGTCACATTTCCTCTGTTTGACACACACAGGCCATGTAGATATACAGTTCAAGTCAATTTTATTCGCCCTCCTGTGATTTATTTTTCGTTTAAATATTTCTTAAATGATGTTTAACAGAGCAAGGAATTTTTCCACAGTATTTCCTATAACATTTTTCTTATTTTATTTCAGCTAGAATAAAAGCAGTTTTTATTTTGTTTAATATTGACCATATTAAGGTCAATATTATTAGCCTCCTTCAGCTATATTGTTTTCTATTCTCTACAGAACGAACCATCATTATACAATGGCTTGCCTAATTACCCTAACTTGCCTAATTAAAAATATCTAGTAAAATATTATGTACTGTCATTATGACAAAGATAAAGTAAATCAGTTGTCCCGGGAGAGAGCCCTGAGCTCATAAGATCCTCGAGCCTGGGGCTCCCTCCTATTTGCAAGGTTAGAGGGGAGTTTGAGCTCAGGTAGATCTCGAGAACTCCCCTGCTGTAGTAGCTGATGAACAGATAGTGATTGCTCTTAAGAGAAAACTACTTACTAGGAGCATGTCTATGGTGCCGATTTGGATTAGACAATTAACTTGAGTTGCATGTTTTTGGAGGGTGGGAGGAAACCTGGGAAAACGAAACCCATGTGAGCACAGGGAGAACGTGTAAACTCTGCACAGAAACGTCGGCTGGCCAGTGACGTTCTTGCTGTGAGGCAACAGTGCTAACCACTGGGCCACTGTGCCACACATCAGGAAAGGAGGAGGAGTAGGGGTGGAAGGGGGGATTCTTCAAAACGAAGATGACTGTGATATGGAACTTAGGGTATTTATAGTGGCTTAGGAATCGTCTGATTGGTGAATCATTAATTGAATTATGCGGGACCAGCCGCAAGCAATTATAAGCACGTGATCCTCTCGAAATTAGTTTATAAATAAACTTCACTTAGTGCTAATAATGCTAAAAAGTGTCTAAATGAAGGTTCTTCATCAACTGGCAATGATGGATCTGTTAAGAACCTCCATAGACTCTTTTAAAACTTTATTCAATCTAGGAAAAAAGATCTTTATGTGTTTATGTGTTCCTTATAGTATAAAAACACTGTTCAAACTAGGATAACAGTTATTTATTGTTATTTATATAATGAAAGCCTTCTTGGGGGCACTTGAGTGGGTAAGGATGATTGCCTCACAGCAAGAAGGTCACTGGTTCAAGCCCCGGCTGGGTCAGTTTGCATTTCTGTATGGAGTTTGCATGTTCTCCCCGTGTTCATGTGGGTTTCCTCTGGGTGCTCTGGTTTCCCCCACAATCCAAACACATGCGCGCTTTAGTTGAATTGAATAAGCTAAATTGGCCGTAGTGTATGTGTGTGAAAATGTGTGTATGGGTGTTTCCTTGTGTTGGATTGCAGCTGGAAGAGCATCCGCTGCTTAAAACATATGCTGGATAAGTTGGCGGTTCAGTCCGCTGTGGCGACCCCTGATTAATATAGGGATGAAGCCAAAAAGAAAATGAATGAATGAAACCTTCTTGAAACTAGGAATAAAGGTCTTTAGTGTTCTTTATATTAAAACTTCATTCAAACTAGGAAAAATGTTCTTTAAAATTCTTTATATTATGAAAACTTTCTTCAAACTAGGGGAAAAGTTAGGAAAAAAGAACTTTAGTGTTTTTTATATTATGGAAACTTTCTTCAAACAAGGACAAAAAAGGTATTTAGTGTTCTTTATATTATGAATACTTTCTTTTAACTAAGAAAACTTTGTTCAAACAAGCAAAAAAGTCCTTTTAAAATTCTTTGTATTATGAAAACTTTCTTCAAACGAAGAAAAACTTTCTTCACTGTACTTTATATTATGAATACTTACATTCGAATGGAAACTAGGGAAAATGTCCTTTGGGGTTCTTTAGATTATTAAAATCAAAGAAGAAATGGACTCTTTTAAGAACACTGTAAAAATGCAGGGTTCCATACTATTTATTCATGTTGTCCCAACACAAATAGATTAAGATATCTTAACAATTTAAGTGGATTGAACATAAAACAATTAAGTTGTCCCCCCCCAAAAAATCCCAAGAATTGTGATGTTGAAGCTCACTTTAAATACGTAGTTTAAACAAGCAGCAAAAAATCTTTTTTTTGAGTGAACTGTTCTTTGTAAAGATATTTTGAGAAACCAAAATGGTTTTTCTATTGTATTATTGCAAAGAAAAAATACTTTTGAAACCTGCATTTAAGAGTGGTATGTGATATGGATAAGAGTGTATGGATGTTAAAGGATTTACATAGAACTACCAGTGCCAAAGAGTGAACCCTTATTTCTTAAAATTGAAGAACTTTGATCATCCACAAACATTTAAATTCCCTCTTATGAAACAGGTTATTTTAAAAACGGCTTAATGAAAGGGAAACGAAAATGATTCTATGGAAAAAATGGCAGTTTTGTTTTTAAGAATGTAGCCCATATGAATTAAAATGACCCAGAATTATTAAATGATTTAAAAGCATTAAAAGCCTTACCCGGCCCTTCTCCACCAGGTTAGTGATCATGACAATCACACCCACGTTCTGCTCCCAGATCATTCTCCAGAAGTCTTCCAGACTGCCCTTCAGTGGACCCTGGGCTGCTATATATGCTTTTGGCTGATTGAAGCCCTAAAAAGAATCATCCACAGACAGATCATCATCATTTCTATTGACCATTTAGTTTTTTGACCTTTTTGAGGCGGCTCAAAGAAAATGTTTCCTAATACTTATATTTATGTTTTTGTAGTGGATTTTTGGAGACCCTTCTCCACCCCAGCTCAGCCTGTGTTTAGATCTGCTATTGGGGTTACACATATATTTTGTTTGCATGTTTGTTATACAGTATTCTCAGGCGGCATGTCTGTGTATATACTGGCAGTAGCAGGTCTGATACTTATGGCTCTGTCATAATAATCAAAGTAGCAGCAGCGTAGCAGATCTATACTGCCAAGACCAAATACATCAGCATTGCCATATTCTTTACCATGTTAAATCCTACGATTGTTCATGACAGAAAAGCTGTTCTTTTGATGTTTTTGTCCATCAAAATCCAGATTACAGATTAAAATTCAGATTTTCCATGGTTTCCACAAAAATCTTTTAACTTATATTATATAGCATAACTATAGTTATAACTTTATATAGCATATATTAGAATGGGTTTTGAGGATCATGAGAAGATTGGAGTAATGATACTGAAGATTTAGTTTTATATGATAGGAATAAATATATAATGTAACAAAATAATATATTATGTTTATAAAACATATATATATATATATATATATATATATATATTTAAAATCCTAATACTATTTTACAATATTGCACAGCCTTGGTGATCACGAGAGACCTTTAGGAAATGGCAAACTAAAAATGAAGTAAAAATACAAATAGTGACGTAAAATACTGCAAGAAGTCCAAAGTCCAAACACATGCGCTATAGGTGAATTGGGCTAAATTGGCCGTAGTTTATGTGTGAGAATGTGCGAGAGTGTATGGGTGTTTCCCAGTACTGTGTTGTGGCTGGAAGGACATCTGCTGCATAAAAACATATGCCGGAATAGTTGGCGGTTCATTCCGCTGTGGTGACCCATCATAAATAAGGGACTATACTGAAGAAAAATGAATGAATGAATGAATAAAACTCAATGTAAAATGCAGAATAGACTTACATCCACATAGTTGGCATTAATATAGTCCCCAGTCTTTCCATCTTTGTCAGAGTTTTGAGAGAGTTTAACACGGCTGTGATCATCTGAAAGCCCAAAAATGATTTTTTTTAACATCTCTAAATGCATATGCACATCTTATTATACTGATATAGAGAGCTCATACAAGCCAGGATGTTAATGTATCTGTTCTTGCTCTTATTATCCGGATGGTTGGAGCTGTCTGTAGTGATGCCGATGTCTGCAGTACAGCCCTGAATCTCCTAAAATAAAATCAAATGTTTTAATCGGTCACCATTTAAAGTACATCCTTAATTAAGCTTATTTCATTTCATCATGCACACTAAGCATGCACAGAGCAACACAGACACGTCAAAACTATGCAAAAAGAACAAGTAACAAAAGGGAGATCCGTCTTACCTCGTAAGACTCTTTCAAGATCTAATAAGGGAGGGGTGAGAATGCAGAAAAGCACAATGAAAGTCCGGACAAACAGAGAGGCGCCAGTGCAGGAACATGAGGCACGTTTACATGTGTTGTTTCATGCTCCAGATGGGTTTAGACAGGGCTGTTTCTGTGTTCATGCAGTGTTTCCTTGCACAGACGCCTGTACATACATGCTGCCCCTCACATATGCTCCAAAACTATCATGAATTTATGTCATCAATGCACTGTTTGGTATTTTTATATTACATAATAAAGGTGCTGTCTTTAAGGCTGCATTTGGAAAGAAGTGATTGCAATCACAAGTACCTCAAATTCTTTGGAGAATTTATAATTTGCATGGAGGTCAGCAACATGTTTCACAAAATCCTTAACAGGGAGAGCTTCGTTGTCCTCTGAAAACAAAAAAAGAGGAAATTTTTATATCTAAATAATTACATTTATGAATTTAAATATTGATGGAAAATATGCATACTTACTTAAATACAGTTATTTTGTTTGATTATTTAATTTTATTAATTTATTTTTGAATAAAGAATATATATTTTTTCAATAATAATACATTTTATTTATAATGCGCTTTTCTAAAACCCAAAGAGCTACAACCACAGAAAAAATCAAACATGCAACAAAAAACAAGGATTCAACATTGAAAAAATATAAAATATAAACACATTAGAATGATCAAGAATTATAAAACATGCATTTAAATAAATAGTATTTAACTAACTAACCAACTAACTAACTAACTAACTAACTGAATGAATGAATGAATGAATAAACATACAAATGAATAAACAAAAATAAAAAGGTTTTAAATATATAATTATTAATGTTTATTTATTTATTTATTCATAAAAACTGCAGGTAAACCAATTTATTATAGAATATATACATTTATTTAAATATATTACTTAATAATATAAATTCATATATAAACATTTTAATAAAATAAAACGATTATATAATTTTAATATAATGCAGTTAAATAAATTAAATATTAATTTAACTAACTAAGCAACACACTGAATAAAAAATAAACAAATAAATAAGTAAATAATGAATAAACATAAAAATTTAAATTAAGTTTTAAAATGTATGATTAATAATATTATTTATTCAAAATAAATACATGTAAACAAATTTATTATACAATGTGTGTACTTATTACTATATTATTACTGTATATATTATTATAAATATATTACTTCATTATATAAATTTAGATATTCATTGTTTATAAAAAAATTATTATATCATAAATGTATATATTTTTTATTTGAATATAAATTCTATTAAATCAATTAAATATTCAACTAACTAACATTTCTTCATTTAATTAAATTTACATTAAAATGATTATATTATAAAATGCATATATTATTTATTTATTTCAATATAAATTCAATTAAATAAGTTTAATTTTCTAACTAACCAACTAACTAATGCACCAAATAAATAAAGTAAATGAATGATTCAATAAATGAATGAATAACTCAGACTCCTCATAATCACTGCACTACTTAACATTTGCACATTTAAAAATTGCACATATTCATTGCACTGATTGATTCACTTATTTAATTTGTACGTACCCACTTCACATTTGTAATTATGTACACACCCACTGTACATATACATTTGTAATTATGTTTATCTATCTGCACCTTTCTGATTATTAATAGCAACCTGTACATTTATCCATCTATTGTAAATCTCTGTTCATAGCTAACACAACCTGTATATAATGTTGATAGTACATCCATTTGTAAATATCACCATAGTTTTTCTATAGCTGCACTTTATAACTTATACCTGTATCCTGCACTTGCTGCTATTGCACTCCTGGTTAGACCTAAACTGCATTTCGTTTCC
>CAIGQZ010031558.1:1720405-1732028 GCA_903798205.1 Danio tinwini | reverse complement strand
TTCAGACCAATCACCACTAGAAAACATTACACACACACAAATATGTGACAAATATGCATGCATGTGAATACACGCACACACACAGACATAAACACACACAGACACATATGCATACACAATCACAGACAGACACGAATGCACACATAGCCACATGTACATGCATGCACACACATACGCGCACACAGACACATGTACGCAGACACACACATATGGATGAACACGCACCCATACAAACATAGACACACACAGACAAACATGCACGCATGCACAAGCACACACACGTGCATGCACACACACACATACAAAAAAACATACACAGACACAAACATGCACACACACAAACATGCACATGTGCACACAAACACACAAATAGTAACAAACACTCACACAGACATACATGCACACACAAATGCACAGAAAGATACATAAACAAAAAAACACAGAAACAAACACGCACACACACACACGCAAAAAAAACATACGCGCACACACAGACACAAACATGCACACACACAAACAGACAAAGCCCCCCCACACACACACACACACGCGCACACACACACAATCTTAATGACCACATTAACATGGGCAATTGTGTTCTTCCCTCAAAGCTTAATTGCTCATCTTTCATCTCTTCACCTTGATATACGATTGATTTGACGCTCTGCTGTTTGTGCCGGAATAATCCGCCATTCTCACAGAGTCAAAAGGTTTTCTTGTAAAGCCACGTAAAGGCGAGCAGCTGCCATTCACAGCTACCAGAAGAGAAACGATCATCATTTCAGTAGATTTTCATTCTCCAGCGCCTCCATTAGTCTGCCAGTGATTAATCTCAGCTTGTAATTGTATTCATCTGAGGACGAGGCTCTGGAGAGTTAATACATCTGTATAATTTCACTGAGTGCCGTTTTAAGAGAGGAAATTCGAATGCCAGACACGCTTTATCCACAACTCATCACAATTGAACAATTAAAGTACGCCGTGTTTTGGTGAACGTGTAATTCAGAAAACAAAAATACATTCAAAGTGTACTGTGCTAACGCTCCTGTTAAGTGATGAATCTGTTCATTCTGAATGTTCGCTCAGTCTTCAGTTTAGAATTCATTTTGTAATGGAGATTGCTAGAAAAAATGTATTTAAAAATAAAATAAAAAACCTTAGTCCCTTTATTCATCAGGGGTCGCCACAGTGGAATGAACCGCCAACTTATCCAGCATTTGTTTTACACAGCGGATGCCCTTCCAGCTGCAACCCAGTACTGGGAAACATCCATACACACTCATTCACACATCCAATTCACCTATAATGCATGAATCTTTGGACTTGTGGGGGAAACCGGAGCACCCGGAGAACACCCACGCCAACGCTGTGAGAGCATACAAACTCCACACAGAAACGCCAACTGACCGAGTCGTGACCCGAACCAGCGACCTTCTTGCTGTGAGGCGACAGTGCTAACCACTGAGCCACCGTGTCACCTAAGGCATAATCATGAAAGCTAAATTAAAACAGCACTAAGTTCCAAATGCATCTAAGAGTACAAATATTAGATTGTAGTAAGCATATGTGACCCTGTACCACAAAAACAGTCATAAGGGTCAGTTTGAGAAAATTGAGATTTATGCATCACATAAATAAATATGGCTTTCCATTGATGTATTGTTTGCTATGACATCTATGAAATCTGAGGCTGCAAAATAATGGAAATACTGAGAAAATAAGCATAAAGTTGTCTAAATGAGGCGTTTAGTAATGCATATTACTAATAAAAGTGTTTATACATTCACAGCAGTGCTTAATTTGTGAATTGAGAGGTCCCGGAACAGATCAGGGTAACGGATCCGGCATGTTATCTGAGGATGGAGAGGTGTCGTGCACAAAAGTGGAGAGCGGGGCGGGGGAGTCGCAGAAAAAAGTGAAAGTGAAAGTGAACAGAGGGCGGAGGAGGAGAGGGATCGGTAAAATTAGGTGCTGGATCAGATTTCAGAAGTGCCGGATCCTGATCCAAATTAAGCCCTGATTTACAGTAGGAAATTTACAAAATATCTTAATGGGACATGATCCTTACTTAATATTACAATACAATATTTTTTATAAAGCACATTTAAAAACAACCAAGGTTGACCAAAGTGCTGTACATAGGAGTAGTAAAGACAGAGAAGCAGAACAGAAAAGAAACATTTAACAAATCAAAGCAATAAAACAGTAATCAAGGAGTAATAAAAGCGAGAGAAAATAGATAGGTCTTTAAAACAGACTTAAACACAGAAATGGAGGGGGAAAGTCTAATGTGAATTGTTAAGACTGTTCCAGAGTTTAGTACCAGCAACAGCAAACGCTCGATCACCTTGTTTTTTTAAGGCGTGTTCTGGGCACGGTGAGTAAGTTAAGATCATAAGATCTCAATGATCAGGAGGGGGTATACGGACAAAGCAAGTCTGTAAGGTACTGAGGAGCAAGGTTATTGACTGCTTTGTAAACAAATAATACAATTTTAAAATCAATTCTGTATTTAATGGGTAACCAGTGAAGTGCAGCTGAAATCAAAGTGCCACTTTCAGATACTTGCGGGTGCCAGAAAGTAGTCTAGCAGCCACATTTTGCACCAGCTGCAGACGAGAGAGAGAAGACTGAGAAATACCAAAATAGAGTGAGTTACAGTAATCTAGACGTGTTGTTATTAAGGCATGAATCACTGTTTAAAAATTTCTCTGGGTTAGAAATGGCTTGACTTTAGACAGTTGTCTGAGGTGGTAAAAGCAGGATTTTACAACAGTACTGATCTGTTTGTCAAATTTTAAGTTTTCATCAAACATAACACTGAGATTTCACCGAGATAACACCGATGATATTCTAATCATTTTTGGCATAAAAGAAAAATCTATAATTTTTACCAATATAATGTATATTATGCTATTGCCAAAAATATACCCCAACATAAGATTTGGGGTCCAAGGTCACATATGAATAATAACAATTTGTTAAATTACTAATTATTTGGAAAAACCTCTCTAAATTCTAAGATTTTTCACTTCTATACATGTGTTTTTGTTGTTGTAATTATTGTCTGAACATTAACAGTACATTCTGTTTTCATGATAATACCGTCATTTTAAAAACATGATGCATATCTAACAACATTTTAGAATATAAAATGCTCCATCAGCACTGTCTTGTTTTTAGTTCAAATATCAAAAAATTCTTAAATCAAATAGCATTTTCAAGACAAGCAAGAAATACTGTCTTGCTTTAAGCAATAATATGCCAAAATTAAGTGAGTTTTTCCTTAAAACAAAAAAATAATCTGCCAATGGGGTAAGCAAGATAATTTGTATGTATTTGTATGTATTTGTATGTATTTTCAAAATGAAAAACAATATTACCCTATTGGCAGATTATTTACCTGTTTTAAGGAAAAACCCACTTAATTTTGACTTTTTAAACAATAAATAAATAAAAATAAACTAGATTTATTTCTGTTTGTCTAGATTTAGCTAAAAAATGATCTAAATTCATCGATTTACCTGAGACAATCTTTACCTGATCATGATTTTTTTATATATTGAATATAAATATGCTGAATAAATAAAATATATTTTGCTTGTCTAGTAAATGCATCTTTATTCAGGCAATTTTAGATATCTGGATTTAAAATGAACAATTTTTGCAGAGAATGAAGATTGTATTAATGCACCAACATTGTTTGTTTGTAACTTTGAGTGTACTAAAGTTAAGTGAGTGTTTGCTGTTATCTGGGAAGCTCTGTGACTGTTTTCAGACCTGTTTTGCCATCATTGGTGATGGTGGTTGAATCAGTGGTTGGTTGTTCCCAGTTCTCCAGCTCCAGGTTCTGGTATTGAAGCCTGACTTGAGTGAACTCCTCACTGATGTCAATAGGAGACTGCCTGGCATTGCCACACACTGGATACTTCTTTACCCAGTGCTTCTGGTTCAGGGCTCCTGTAAAGAACAGATGATAAGCAAAATAAGTTAGCATTAATTAACAACATAGCATTAATTAACAATTAATTAAGTAACATAGTGTATGAGTGAGTGTGTTTCTCAGTACTGGATTGTGGTTGGAAGGGCATCCACTATGTAAAACATATGCCAGATCAGTGGTGGTACATTCTTCTGTGGTGACTCATGATAAATCAGGGACTAAGCTAAAGAAAAAATTATGAATAAATTCATTTATTATATTTATTTATTATGTATAGACAAACATCACAAATTCTGTCTATTTTTATTATTGCCTTTGATATTTTTTTTATTTAAAAAGTTCCACAAAATTACAGTATTTATATTAATAATAATAATAATAATATATGTAATTTTGTTTTTGTTATTATTATTATATAAACATTATTATTATTATTACTATTATAAAAACAGTCATCATTATTAAGATTATAAACATTATCATTATTATTATTATTATTATTAGTAGTAGTATTATAAACATTGTCATTATTATTATGATTATTATGATGATGATGATTATTATTATTATCTTAAACATTATTATTATTATTATTATTAATTAACTGTGCAAATACATGGAGAGATCTATTCAAACATTCCCATTTCTGTGTATTTTTATTTAATATTATTTAAAATGTCCTATGAAAGTGACAGTATTCATATAAATCATTTTACAGTTTTAATAACATATTTTAAAAACCATATATTCTTAAATAACAATGTAATGTAAACTTTATATGCAATTGTTATTTAAAAATGCAATTATTATAATAATTATTATTATTATTATTATTATTATTATTACTATTGTTATTATTATTAAAATTATTAGAATTGTTGTCATTATTAAAATTTATATTTTTATTAAATTATTAAATTGTATTATTATTATTATTATTATTATTATTATTATTATTATTATTATTATTATTATTATATAAATTGCAATCATTATTATGATTAAAATAAACTATGAAAATACATGTGCAGAGTTTTTTAAAAAGTCATAATATTTGAACATACTATTTATTCAAAGACTAAAGTAAATGAAGGATTTTGCATATCAGATACATTTTTTTCTTTTAAATGTTAATAATGCATAAAAATGTATCATTAAGGATAAATATATAAAGAACCTAAAAGATAATATTTTATTAAAGCATATGCAATAGATGTGGCCTATTGATGCACAAATTTTCTGACCCCTTTGGGTCTAATTCAGGTTTAAACACTTGCCAGATCCGGCCCATAATTTCCTGTTTTCTCCATTGCAAAAAAGCCAGAAAATGTACAGCAGGGGCATATGGCAGTATAATGAAGCACATGGTACGGCATATGAAGAGTCTGTGCTGATCTGAGCAGAATAAAGTCTCTTGCAGTGGTGCTGAACATAAACCAAACACTATGATATCTTTCACACTGACTTTAGCAGATGGCAGCGGGTCACACATCACTGAACAAGCACATCAAATAAACACCAAAACTAAACCACACACACATAAACACAGATAATTAAAAGTGTTCCCAAGGAAGCCTCTTTAACTACATGATGAAATGTTAGATGTGTATTAGCAGCTCTAATGTTCCCTGGCAGGACAATTAGTGCGTCTGTTATTTTCACTTTCACCTCTCAGGCGGTAATTCTTCACCCTCTACAGCTATAACATAATCAAAGGCTCCTATTGTGCAGTGGCAGAAGCTATAATATGTGGCTGCAGAATGTGTCTATAAAGTTTCTACTCATAAATTATTTATTAAAGCATGCTCTTGTTGGCGCAAAAGCCTAGTGGTTAATGCGCAAACATATGGTCCTGAGTTCGAATCCCGGCTTAAGGACATTTCCTTACCCTACCCCTTCCTCTCTCTCTCTCTCCAACTTCGCTTCCTGTCTCATTACTGTCCTATCTAATAAAAGCAAAAAGGCCATAAAAAAATCTAAAAAAATAATTGAAAAAAGCATGCTGTAAACATAACTAACATGCTGCTTTTATTTGTGTCTCTTTAAATGCAAATGAGCTGCTGCTCACCGCCCCCTCTTTAGAGAAGGGTGGAGCCTTTATAGCTTGTGCTTCAGTTACTCTGACAATGACAAACAAAACCTCTGCATGTGCTTTAAAGCCTTGTCAGTTTAAACTTGGCAAATGAGTGTATAATACACTACCTGACAAACATCTTGTTGTTGATCCCAGTTGTAAGAGCAACAAATAATAACTTGACTTCTAGTTGATCATTTGGAAAAGTGTCAGAAGGTCGATTTTTCCTATGAATCATGTGTTGAGCTGCATCCCAATCATCACAAATACTGCAGAAGACCTACTGGAACCTGCCTAGACTCAAGATTCTCACAGAAATCAGTCAAGTTTGGTGAAGGAAAAGGGAGAGGGCAAATTCTTCAGCAGGGTAGCGCTCCTCCTCATACTTCGGCCTCCACATCAAAGTTCCTGAAAGCAAAGAAGGTCAAGGTGCTCCAAGATTGGCCAGCCCAGTCACCAGACATAAACATTATTGAGCATGTTTGGTTAAGATGAAGGAGGAGGCATTGAAGATGAATCCAAAGAATCTTGGTGAACTCTGGGAGTCCTGCAAGAACGCTTTCTTCACCATTCCAGATGACTTTATTAATAAGTGATTTGAGTCATTGCAGAGATGTATGGATGCAGTCCTCCAAGCTCATGATGGAGACAGACACAATATTAACTCTTTTCCCACTGCAGCATGACTTTATATTCTATACTGGACATTATTTCTGTTAAGTGACAAGACTTTTGTCTTAGCAAAGTCAGACCTTACTCTCCTAATTTAATAATTAATAACCAAGGCATGATCATATTTTATTTTGGTAAAATAAGTGTAATCTTGAGGCCTTTGTCTTTCATATAAGCCACTTCTGATACCAAATGATCAACTAGAAGTTATTATTTGTTGTTCCTAAAACGTGGATAGGCGACAAGACTTTTGACAGGTAGTGTATATTAGATATGTGAAACAATGTCTCCTGAACATGAAGACAACACACTACTAAGGGAGCTCCACCATCTAAGTTCATTATTAAAAAATTTGTGGATGAAAAATGACATTTTGTTTTGTTTGTTCACAGAAGAAATGCTCATGCTTTTTCATGCTCAAGATCAACAGCTTGAGGTGTAAATAGCATAAAAGGAGTCCTTGAATACATCTCTAACGGGATATAAAAGATGTGAGGACACTAGAAGCATCCTTGAAGTGCTTAATATCAATATTTGAGACGGACTGATGGTCCACATTCATCAGGAAAACAGCATCTGCTGGTAAACTGAACAGTAAGTCTGTCAGGACAGAATGGAGATGCATCTTAACACACACACGCTAACACAGACACTAACACAGATATACATGCTAACACACACACACATACATGCTAACCCATACATATACCTAGATGCCAACCCAAACACACACAGGCTACCACAGACACACACATGGATAGTCATACATCCTACACTTAAAAATGCTAACACACACATACATGTTAACACAGAGTCCCACACACACAAACATATGCTACAAGAGACACACACATACAAGCTAAGACAGATGTACACATGCTAACACTGCCACGCAAACACGGATCCACACATGCATGCCAACATGAGCGCAGGCACACACTAACATAGGCATGCCATGCTAGTACAGACACACACACAAACAGGCACTAACACAGAAACACACACACATTTTTAAAAACTGACACACAAACACATGCATGCTAACATAGGCAGACACGCTATTACAGACACACAAATGCTAACACGGACGTGCATGGCTAACACAAACAGGCACACATATATGCTAACACACACGTACGCATGAACACCGACACACTGTATTCAAAGCGAGCGGCTGCTGCTATGGTAACCGTATCTGCGGTTGTGGCATTAAAGCAGAGCCTGAAGTCATCTGAAGGATTTGCAGACCTCTGGGCAGCTCTGACATTTTCTATATTTCTGTTTTTCTAACAGCACAGATCAGACCGGTCTAATTGCTCACCACTGAGAGCTGCAATAACAGGTAGGATGTTCTTTGGCCTTTGAGGCAACGGGAATGAACACGGGCATAAATCACAGATGGCAACGATTATCGTGGATTCCTCCTCCATAATGACACCCTGATCCATACACACATTCAGGCTGATTACACCAGACAATTATCCACAACACTTTCCTCTCAGATTCCTGTAAGTAATGCTGACAAACAGGAGGAGGAGAAAGCACAGGAAGTGTGAATGTGTGTGGAGGGTCGGACTTATGGCCCGTTTCCACTGAATGATACGGTATGGTTCGGTAGGCTTTTATGGCTGTTTCCACTGTCAAAAAGCATACCGATCCACTTTTTCGGCACCTTTTCGAAAGGGTACCAAACACGAGAAATGGTACCAAAAGGTGGAGCTACACGCGCAGCTGAATGCTGATTAATTACATAGATACGTCACGATCTTGTGAAGCTAGCCAGAATGAAACAAAGGAACCGCCATGTTTTAAATACACAGGCGAGACAATACATGGAAATACTATATGCATATAATAACGAGCCATGAATGACCCGAGCTCAAACAAACCTTGTCGTTGTCTTGATGTACAGCCACAAAGCCAGGAAGAATAAAATCTGCCGTGTCCTGTTGTTGTTTTACGGGGCCGTCTAAAAGTGCTAGTGGTTTTCGCTTTCTCCAGGGAGCTCGTGATCATGTCTATATTTGATATATCGAATTTCTTGAGCTGATGATAATAACGTGTGTGTGATTATTGAAGTGTCTTCGATGTCTGATCCTTTCAGAAAAGAAAGGACAAACGGGAGAGTGAAGCGCGAAAAAAAAAGGAGAAGCCCAACAAAACACAGAAGCGGATTGTTTCAGCAACCTGAATCACGAACAAACTGCCATGTTTATCATCGCCTTTTGGGATATTATGAACTCTGAATGACAGAATTACTCTCTAACAGAGGCTGGTGAAGATTACAGACACAGATGAGAGGTTAGCTCTGACTGTGGGCTATATTGAGTGTTGGTTTTGAACCCAAATAAGGACTAAATGTATGCTGTGTGTGTAGTTTTTCTGTAATTGGTAACATATCAGAGACTGTAAGGGGCTGTATGTGTTTAAATATGTTCATTTATTTATTTATTGTATATAATTGCAGACATTACAGTAGGCTATTTCGCACTGTCATTGATCTGCAGTTATAATCAAATCATGTTCATAGAAAGGTTAGTAATGGACATTTCTACACAAGTATTAATGTTTAAAGCATCTGTTTTGTGAGAAGAGCTTCTCATATGATTTGTAACCGACCTGTACAGCTTTATTGTAGATATTTATTCGAGCGAGAATGACGTCGACTGAAACTCTCTGTCGTTCACCACGCCCACCAAAAGGGTACCTTGGTAGTGAAAACGCAAGCCTGATAAAGGTGAGCCGTACCGACCCGTACTGTATCGTACTGTACCACTCATTAGAAACGAGGCATTAGTGACTTGGGGGCCCCAAGCAATTCCTGATATGGGGCCCAAGCATTTAAACTTAAAACATTCTCTTTCTCTATAGATAATTTGTTTCTCTCAATTTAACCGCATGTTTAACCCAAGCGGCAACCTCCCGCTCTCCCTCGGGAAGCCAATACGGAAGTAACTGAAACAGCAATTCATCGAAATTCCGCTAGTCCTGGCTCTATATGGAGCAAATTTCTATTGAGCCCACTGTTAAGATGGCCAACTTTACAGCAGAAAAACAGGTGTTTACAGTCTGGTACAAAGAACGATTTTGGTTCATATAGCTAATATTACCCTTCATGACAACTGTGAGGGGGATACATCCGCTCATCCCTTTCCTTTATATTAGGTTTAATTAAGTCTGCATAATTAGGGGCGTGGCCACTTGAGTGACAGCTAGGTCTCGCTGGTTACCGTCACGTCAACTCAGCTGATTCCAGCTGATTAGCCGCTGATCTCGGCATATTTATCATACTTTTGCGTTGTTTTATGTGGCTTTACACAGCCTTTTGGAATTATTTCTTACAATTATCAGATACTATAGCATGCTGTGTGCACTTAATTGTGCTCACAAACCATTCACCTCTGTTTCCCAGGTGAGTGAATACTTATACCTTCTCTATTAATGTATTTGTTTTATTTAAGATTATTTATCATTTATAATGTTCTTTAGACCTGTAATGCATTTCAGAATCGGACAGATTGATTAGCTGTAGGCTTTGGAACAGTCATCTGAAGCGTTGTCATAGTGTTATGCCTGGATTTCATAAATAATTGTCTTGCATTTTACTAACACACACTATATTTGAAGTGTTTAAAAGTAATTTGCACTTCATAAAAGCAATGTTTAGTGGCTCAATGTGTTACAACAGTGTTTTCAAAAGTCTAAACACTTTATTGATATAGTGTACAACCAAGCACAAGTGGTCAGAACACAAACGAGTATGAAGTATTAAGCATTTCTCCCATAGGAAAGCCTGTCTAAGCAAAATGCCAGTATGCGTCTGTAGCTCCGCCTCTTGTTTGGTATCCCTCGGTTGGTGCGATGACTCTCAAACAAAATGGCTACGGTTGGCCACACCTACTGGTAGCTTCTTTTGTGTTCTTCATAAACCTATGGGGGACATCACGGATACTACATCCATATATTTTACAGTCTATGGTTTAACCACACATTTATCTTCTTAATATAAAATAAATACAATAAATAGACAAATAAAAAAACAAGTTCACAAACTAACTGTGTACAGTTAATTAGCCATATTTGTGATTATATTTGTATGTGCAGTACGGAAGGAATGGCTCACTATTCATGGGGGCCCTCGATTTTGAAAAGAAGTAATAACATTCAAACCTTAATAGTTAAAAACAGATTTAACAACATATGATAGAACATTTATAAAAGAGCTATATGATTAATGCAACCCAGGCTCATTCTGAAAACATAGCCCTATGTACATTTCTGGAGATCATGAATTATGTAGCCTGAAGTATCTATGCTACGGAGCGGGATGACAGCATTCCTTTTCTCGCTGTACGTCAGTGGACTTGAGAGCAGACAGGAGATGACCATGATGACGGTGTTCGAGTCCGGTGAAGAATGGTTCCAGAAAGTGGGTAAGACAAAAACAGAAAAAATAAATTAAATAACAGGGTGAGAATGTGGTAAAACGTGGTAAAAATCAGTCGAGGTCTTTCTTTTTCTGGATTGCTTTTAAAATGTAAATTTGTTAACTGGGTTTAGGGAAGTGTGGGGTCGGGTCAATCTGTGCTTTTTAGAATACTATTGGTTGGGTTTAGGGAAGGGGGAGGGTGGGTCAGTCGATCGATCAGTCAGTCAGTCAAACAGACAGTGGCCTCTGGTGGATTTACAAGAGAACAGCAGGCAGGAATGGCACTCGTGAGAGAAATTTGAGATCTCAAAAAGCATAAACAGAGGCCTCTCATGGATTTGCGAAAACAAAAACTGCAAAAAAAAAATTGACGTATTTGGCGGCCTCCAGAAATGTATATAGAGGTACGTTTTCAGAATTAGCCTGGGTTGGATTAATATAGGCTTCTTGGCATTGGTCGGGGCCCCCTAATTCCCCGGGGTCCTAAGTGACTGCTTACCTTGCT
>CAIGQZ010031558.1:1676590-1706797 GCA_903798205.1 Danio tinwini | reverse complement strand
GTCTTTTGTCGGACAGAGGGAGACTGAGCAGAGGAACACTGGGCAGCTTGTTTTTGTTCCGCTTCTTTATAAGTTTCAGGGTGTGTTGTCTGTAAGTGTTTATAAAGGCTGCTTGTATTGTTGCTGTGTTTGACTTTTTTTAATCACAAATATTGCTTGTGCAACGTTTTTTCAGCTGATGAGCACCACAACACACTGCGTTACCTCTCTGCCATCGTGTCATTCCGTAATGTAGGAGTGTGCGACTTGATTGTGTTGAGTACCTAAGTTTTCTGAAAGGCACATGATCACTCACGTCACATTCCGCCGCAGATTGATTTGTATAACGTCTTATATATAAAGCGTCACTGACAATTCTGTACGCAGCGCTAAAACATTTAGTTTTGCAGAAACTATTAAAATATAGTTAAAATATCAATACTTTGAGAAAAAAAATCAATACCAAATTAAAAGCTTCTGAGTATCGATATATCGATACTCAAGCATCAATGTGCACATCCCTACGAACAGGTCAGTGCTCAGTGACACACAAGAATGAAGCAGATCTCCCTTACTACAGTAAGAACTTTCACAGCGGTTATTTGATGTATTAGTTGTGGAGTTAATTTAAGCCTTTCTTTAGCGATGAGTCACACACAATGCTGTTATAAAGTTCGCTCGCACTCACACACACACACACACACACACACATACGTTAGCTCTGCACTGTTTTTGCACAGCAAATGTGACAGGATACACGTTATTATCCACTGCTGTATGGCCATCGTTATGTTAATGTACAAAATAAACCTGATTTAACGTCCACAAACCGGGATTAAAGCATTTTCTTTTATAATTGTGCTGACAAGTGGCTGTGCTGATGAATTGAGTAGCAATTTTACTGATTTTGTTACAAACATGCACTGATTTAAAAATGTTTTAAACTTGTAAAACTAATTCTTATCACATTTGAAGATGGTTGTTGAGCACAGCGAGCTTAACAGATCTTTTATTTCTGGTTGCTTTGCGCAAGTCCTGTCTTGTTGAAATAATTATCCGTGTTACTACGAAGACATGTTAATACGTGTCAGTCAATCAATTTGGTGAGCGGGGAAACCGCACTCCTACGTCAAGTTGTGGTGGGCCTCAAAATGGGAGGGATTTGGATCCTATTTTGACGTCAGAAAAAAAGAAAAAAAAAAGAGACTTAGGCCCAATCCCAATTCTATTTTGTACCCCTACCCCTTCCCCTTGGCCCTTACAACCAAGGGTTAAGGGGAAGGGCTTCAAAATTTACCCCTAAGAATTGGGACAGCACTACAGCACCTGCACACGTCATCATACATCATCGCGATCTCTTGCATCATGAGATCATACGATGGCGACTGCTGTATTTGTTCCAGTTGTGTTATTTCTTGGTATTTATCTTCATTAAATCACTGAAGGCATATATTATGTTATCATAACGATTTAATGTGGCAATAAGATCGTAACTATACTGTGTATTTACACCGTGGCCATATTCATCTATGTAAACAGTCGAAAACAGCATTAACATTATAGCAGACACTGTAAAAGGCTCATTCTCAGACACTAGACTTTTCTGACAGGGTGTTCGAGTGTCATCGAGTGTCAGAATGTTGTGGAACTGCTGTACAGGAGTTATGATTATGGATTATAGATCGCAAAAAGTTTTTTTTTTCATTTTTTTTTATGCATGACGGTAATTCACGAACGCGGTTATGAATATATTAAAACATGTGTTTGTTTGTCGTAAAGATTCATAATAATGACAAAAAAATACTAATTTGTGGATCTCCTTACTTCCGGGTTCAGCAATACTGCCGTTGTGGCAGGTGTATTCAGGGAAACTTCTTACCCCTTCGTTTCAAGTGTGCTCCTGAAAAATCTTCATTCGAAGAGGCGTATACCCCTTGCCCTTAGCCCTACGCCTTCAAGCTAAAGAGAATTGGGACACCACTAGCCCTTGACGGAAATGCGCAAAACGAGGGGGAGGGGTAAGGGGAAGGGCTAAGGGGTAGAATTGGGATTGGGCCTTATAGTGTTTCTATCACCCCAATATGACTGTGTACACACTCTACCTTCACACAGTTCTGTCCAAACAGCTTACAGAAGAGAATTTTTGTCATAGGTGACCTTTAAATTACACGTAGAAATAATTCATATTTAAGAAAGAGAAAGACAGTCAAAGTGTTTTAAAGATTTGTTAAAAAAATGCATGTTTGGTTTGGTAAATGAATCATTTAAAAAACTACACAAACACAATATTTAATTTTCTAACTAAAGGCCGGCTCACACTGTGAGATTTTTTTATAATCCTGAACGATTGTAGCATGTCAGACTGCACGAACATGGCTCTCATGTCACACTGTAAGATCTCAACCGTCATAAAGTGAGACTGAACGACAATGAAGATGCACCAAACACGGAAGAAAATGCTCCTGGAGTTTGACGTCATCCACCCATTACACTTTCACTATCCCACGTTCTGAAATGATTCCTCACAGCAAACGTAAACAAACTGTAGCGGCAACTTTGCACACAGCGTGTCTCAATAATAAAACCAGGAAGAAAAAAAATGTTTTCCAGCGGTCATTTGAATTGTTGCATGAATCGTGTCATCAAATTCGGAGCTCCTATTGGTTCTTGGATTGACGCTTAACGCAGCTGTTGTCACACTGCAGGAAAGTGTCTGAAATCTTCTGACATTGCCAGAACTTCATCGGAGAGAAAATCTGATTGTAACGGGCACTAAGCGGCTGCCTGTGAACATGTCAAACCAAAGATCAAAGATCACAGATTTTAGCCCAGGATTTCAGGAATCTTTTAGGATTTCCCAAATTTTTCTCAGATGACAAAATCGCGGCTGAAATTTCACAGTGTGAGCAGGGCTTAAGACTTTAAGGGACTTTGGAAAAAAGCTTCTCCTACATAATTGTACATGCGAATGAAATGTGAGCTGCTCATTGTAAAAGGATTGGATCTCGCTATAGGGTTGCTAGGATATTCTAAGCTGTTTCTATGTGATTGCTAGGGCACTCAATAGTGTGCATTACTGCCCACCCACTTTTCAGCAGCACTGGTTCCATAGTATTTTTCCCCATTCATAGGAATGTTCTAGAAAAGACTTCATTAAACCATCATAAAGCCATGGACCAAACCAACCAGCTACAAGCAGAATCACAACACTACAAACTCTGATTTGAAGAAAAGTATCATTTGAAAATCTGACAAAAGGATACAAGACTGTAAACCCATTGACTTTAATGAGTGAAAGAAGAACAGTTTCATGAAGCTTTGCGAATCACACAATCAAATATAAACGTTCATTTAAAGTTGTCGACTGTATCTGTAAAAATGATTTCAAGTATATTGCAAGTTTGCTCACTGTGTTCTGCAGAGCATCATGGGTAATGTAGTTTACCAGTGGAATAGCAGCTATTCCAATAAGTTAAATCAGGGGTGTCCAAACTCGGTCCTGGAGGGCCAGTGTCCTGCATAGTTTAGCTCCAAATTTCTTCAACACAGCTCCCTGGAAGTTTCTAGTATACCTGGAATGAGCTTGATTAGCTGTTTCAGGTGTGTTTGATTGGGGTTGGAACTAAAATATGCAGGACACCGGCCCTCCAGGACCGAGTTTGGACACCCCTGAGTTAAAATAACGCAAACAAATGGGTTCAACAGAAAGAATATACAATCAATCAACAACTTCAAAGCTCACAGAAGGTTTAGGTGTGCATGGTTGTTAAAAATCTGTTTCCCTGAAGACAAAATGAACATTTTGCTTCACAAATCTACTTAATAAATCTATTTGACAGCAAAATGATGAATGTTGGGCGATGAGGTGGCGCGGTGGGTAGCACGAACGGTTTGAGCCCCGGCTGGGTTAGTTGGCATTTCTGTGTGGAATTTGCATCCTCCGGGTGCTCCGGTTTCCCCCACAAGTCCAAAGACATGTGGTATAGGTGAATGTGGTATAGGGTAAGCTAATGAATGAATGAAGTAATGAATGAATGAATGTGTAATTGTATTGTAATTTCTTTTTAAAATTCTACTTTTTGTACTACTACTATCTGTCATGGCGATGCAGTGGCGCAGTAGGTAGTGCTGTCGCCTCACAGCAAGATTGTCGCTGGGTCGCAGGTTCGAACCTCGGCTGGGCTGGGTCAGTTGGCGTTTCTGTGTGAAGTTTGCATGTTCTCCCTGCGTTCGTGTGGGTTTCCTCTGGGTGCTCTGGTTTCCCCCACAGTCCAAAGACATGTGGTACAGGTGAATTGGGTGGGTAAAAATCATGCTGGATGAGTTGGCGGTTCATTCTGCTGTGGCAACCCCAGATTAATAAAGGGACTAAGCTGACAAGAAAATGAATGAATATCATCTGTCATGCACTTAGGGTCTGAGAGTACCGAAATTTGGATTCACTGTATGTCCTGTACATGTGGTTGAATTGATAATAAAGCTGACTTTGACTTTTGACTTTGATAAATGCAGTAATAAAGTACAATTCTTTAGCTCCTTGTCAGCTATGATTCAGAGTCAACGTTGCATGTCTTGCGATGTGACTATTGCGAATGTGCACATTTACGATCCAACGGTGGTCTTTGGAGCCCATTTTTATCTGCCAGCTATGAAAATCTCACAAAAACTACACTGGCGCACACTCCACACCTGTTAACAACAGAGAAACACACACTTTGGGCTACTGATGTGCTCAATAAGTCTGACAGCAAACGATGAATGTTACCATCATAAGAGTACTCAAGCTCTATGTCTGACAGTATATAATATATAAAGCTTTTATCTGAAAGAAACTCCCTGACGACAAACAGACAGAGCCTCCGGTGGCGTTCAGCCATTAACATTTCCTCCCTCCCGCCATGGACAGCAGGTCAGATCCGACTCGGAAAGGGAACTAAATACTCCATCGTTCTTCAAAAGGGAAAAGCTTTCCTTCCTCAGCTCACCGTCTGTCTGCCGGAGTGAGCCAAAAGCCTTTGAGGAGTTTAAATACTGACTGCTCCACATCCACATCCTGAGGTCAAGAGGAAGAAACGTTGACTTTTTTTCCTTGAGCGTTTAGACTTATTTCACGCTCACACCACCACTTCTAGGCTCCTCAATGAACAGTTGCTTTATAGATAAGGAGAAAAATCTGCCGACAAATGCTTAGAGGGAATCAAGGAATGGGATTTCAAAACGAATCGTCTCAGAGTTTCAACACTAATTAGATTTTTTTGGGAGCAAAAATAGAAGGAAATCTGCTTAAGTTAAGCATGTAGTCTATGACAGGTGTGAAATTTTGTCATGAATCATTAATAAATGCTTGAAATAAAAACTGTGTAAATATCTCAGAAGGTTTTATGCGCTAAAAACAATGATTTATTTATTAATTTTTATTTCTTATTCTCATTTGTACTGATGATGTATATATGCACATTTGTATATATGCTGTATATGCAATGTACATATGCAGATGTTTGACTGGACTTGTGGATATGTGCAGGTATAGACTACTCATGGAGGAATATGAGTAAGAATCTGTACAGTTGTGGATGTACATGTGCATATGTATTTACATTACACATATGTTTATTTATTATTATTTGCTGGCATGGGAGGGATTTGGGGTTTGTTCCTTAAAATGTGAAAAACATTTAATATATAAAAAAAAATTTATATACAGTTACATGGTGAATATAAAAGAAATCAGTGTCTGCATCAATTTAAATACAACTAAAATGATTTCATATGTAGATAAAGCATCTTAAATGCAAGTACATACAGGTCACAATTTAGATTAAGTACCAGTTCTCACTATTTACTATGTATAATTACGTATTATTAAGATATTGGCTGTTTATTTGTACTTATCAAGTATATGTATACATAATCTGAATGAGTTATTATATTAACTCTAATTAATAAGCGACTATTATTAATTAGCGACAAATAAGGAGTTCTTTGAAGCAAAAGTCATAGTAATTGCACCTTAAAGTAAAGTGTGACAAATGTAACAGATATATCAATGTAAAAATAGATAGCTATTTAGAACTATTACCATGTGCAAAAATATATAAATGATTAAATAAAAACCAATATTAATACCAATATTTTAAATACTTTTATGAAAATATTATTTTAAATATATTTAAGATCCTTTATAATTTAGCTGAGGTGAGTTATACTTGTACACTATCTGACAAAAGTCTTGTCGCCTATACACGTTTTAGGAAGAACAAATAATAACTTGACTTCTAGTTGATCATTTGATATCCACACTCAAAAAATATTTTGCTGCTTGTTCAAACTACTTATTTATAATGAGCTGAATCAGCACAATTCTTGAGTTTTTTTGTGGGATAACTTAATTGTTTTATGTTCAATCAACTTAAATTTGTAAAAACAATTAAGTTAACTGAATCAATTTTTGATAAGACAACATGAAGGAATTATGTGGAACCCTGCATTTTTTACAGTGTAGATTACGCTTATTTTACCAAATTAAAATATGATCATGCCTGATTTTTTATGATTAAATTAGTACAGTAAGGTCTGACTTTGCTTAGACAAAAGTTGTCACTTAACAGAAATATTGTACAGTATAGAATATAAAGTCATGCTGCAGTGGAAAACGAATGAATATTGTGTCTGTCTCCATCATGAGCTTGGAGGACTGCATCCATACATATCTGCAATGACTCAAATCACTTATTAATAAAGTCATCTGGAATGGCAAAGAAAGCGTTCTTGCAGGGCTCCCAGAGTTCATCAAGATTCTTTGGATTCATCTTCAATCTTACCCCAGACATGCTCAATAATGTTCATGTCTGGTGACTGGGCTGGCCAATCCTGGAGCACTTTGACCTTCTTTGCTTTCAGGAGCTTTGATGTGGAGGCTGAAGTATGAGGAGGAGAGCTATCCTTCTGAAGAATTTGCCCTCTCCTGTGGTTTGTAATGTAATGGGCAGCACAAATGTCTTTAGACTGTTGATGTTGCCATCCACTCTGCAGATCTCTTGCATGCCCCAATACTGTAACCCCAATCATAATTTTTCCTACCCCAAACTTGACTGATTTCTGTGAGAATCTTGGGTCCATGTGGATTCCAATAGGTATTCTGCAGTATTTGTGATGATTTGGATGCAGTTCAACAGATGATTCATCAGGAAAAATCTACCTTCTGCCACTTTTACAAATGATCAACTACAAGTTATTATTTGTTGCTTTTTTAAGTAAAATTGATGACAAGAATTGTCATATTTATAGTTTATATAGCACTTTTAAAGTGGTTCTTTATGGAACTTTATATAATTGGTTATTTAGCACCAAAAATGATTCTGCTATTATTACAAACCGAATGAAGATCCCTAATTTGGTTCCATTTAAAACCATTTTTCCCTAAGGGTGCATGTATTAAAGTATATAAAAAAGTGCTCATATATAAGATTATATTTTAAATGATTATAAACTAAAACTCGCAAAGTATAAAGATTTAAAATGATGCGTCACTGTGAGTATTGTCATCAAATGATTCTTGCTCTAAATATACATAAGACTATGTTTTTTTAACATCATCAAGTCATAAAAACTATTGATAAACTGAACTACCTTTAAGTGATTTGTTCCAACACCAAACGTTCTTGCAGGAGAAGTGCAGGTATTTGATTATTTATTTTTTTTTTGCACCAGAGGTTTTTAATACGCTCTTAAACTCAACTTCTACATTCACAAAAATCAGCCTCAGTCAATGGAAGCATATACTCAGTAATGCTGTTAATGCTGATTTTAATCTAATCACACACATTAGAAACCAATAGGACCACTGAAGAAATGCAACGGAAATGGAATGAAATTAAGACGCCTGGCCATCTCAGTGCCTGTTCTGAATACAAGGTCCTCTTTACAGGAGATAGTGTTTCTCCTACACTGAATAGCTTTACTCTGGGGAATGTTTTAGGCCAAGAATGAAAAGCTAGCATGTTGTTGTTCTTCAGGTTAAATAAGATGCCGCATTTAAAATGACTAGGGATGTACACTAGTCATCTTTTTACTTGCACAGCAAAATACAGAATTTCTTTTATTAGTTACTTTTATTATGTCTCATTCTTAATATGGAAGAAAATAAAATATGTTATAAAATAAAAATAAATTTTTAAAATATGTTAAAACAATAAAAATAACATAACTGCAGTTCATAAATATATCTGATTATTTATATATAAACATCTCTCTGAAGGTGTTGTTGACTTGAAGTTTCACCCGGAGGTTGGTAACAACCACAGAAATTCATATATGAAACGAAAACAAATCTAAATAGTTTGCAAATTAAGTTACGTGTAATAAAACAAAATGGCACAGGGAAAAAAGTATTAAACACATGAAGAAAGGGAGGTGTAGAAAGGCAGTGAATGCCCAGACAGCAGCCGAAATCTTTCAGTAGTTCTTCAGCAACCCTCTGCTCTTCCTCAGTGTAAATGAATATCAGCTGCTCAGTTCAAGATCTACATTAGCAGGAGGATGAAGATGAATCGAGGGTGGACATTTCAGCAAGACAATGATCCAAAACACAGCCGAGAAAACTCTCAAATGCTTTCGAAGAAAGAAAATCAAGTTGTAGAATGGCCCAGCCAACCACTTGACTCCAATCCAATAGAAAACACAAATTAAAGCTCAGATTTGATAGACGAGACCCACAGAACCATCAAGACTTTCACACTCTGTTGAAGTCTGTAAAATCTCACAGCTGAGCAATGCATGAGACTTCATCCTCCATATGTAAAGAAAATATGAAAAGAGGGGGAGGAGTAGGGGTGGAGGGGGATTCTAAGATGACTAAGGTAAGGAAATTTGGCTGTTAATGTCAGTTGGATTCGTCTGATTGGTAAATTAGATTAGATTAGATTAGATTCAACTTTATTGGCACAAAAGGCACAACATGCAGTTTAGCTCTAACCAGGAGTGCAATAGCAGCAAATGCAGGATACAGGTATAAGTTATAAACTGCAGTTATAAAAAAACTATGGTGATATTTACAGATGGATGTACTATGAACATTATATACAGGTTGTATTAACTATGAACAGAGATTTACAACAGATAAATATATATGTACAAGTTGCTATTAACAATCAGAAGTATGCAAATAGATATGAACATAATTACGAATGTATAAGTACAGTGGGTATGAATAATTTAAAATGAATTAGTGTAATGTAGTGGGATGAATATGTGCAATTTCAATTGTGCAAATATAAAATAGAGAAGTGATTATGGGGAGCATAAGTTATGAGGAGAGTGTGGGGGGGATGTATGAGGGGGCCAAAGAGTCAGTAGGGCAGAGTTCAAAAATCATATAATTGCTAATGCAGGACCGGCTGTGGTCAATCATAAGCATGTGAGCCTCTCGAAATTAGTTTATAAATAAACTTCACTTATTGTTTTTTTTTTGTTACAGAATAGTAAAGAAAAAGTCATTATTAGGAGATATAAACCTAATTTGATATATATAGATATATATATATATATATATATATATACACATCAATTAATAAATATTACTATTTTAGTTGCATTATTTTTACATGTAGCATTTGAAAACTCCTGTGGAAGATTTTCCATTTTACTACACTTGATAAATTATTCAGCCCTTACAAGATTTTACCTTTTGTGGAGGAAAAAAAAAAAAGTAATTTCAGCTTCTTTCGGAAAGTATTTCCATTCAGATACATTACCAAATATATTACAATAAAAGAAAATAATACCATGTCAGTTGCATCACTATCATGCAGCCCTAGACAAAAAACATCGCCAGCTGATTAAAATCGATGTGAATTTCATATGCAGAACACCTCAGTTCATTATGCAACTCTCCATTTTTAGAATGACATAACAGTATAAGCAATATTGCCTCAGGCTGTGATAGAAACAGTCAAACTGAAGCAGATCTGCTTTACTGACACTCACACACTCATTACATCCAGATCAACATGGCTCTGAGTTTTCACAGTAGAAAATCATACCAACGTGATTTAACATGACACACTGCAGGCAATCTCTTATTCATGTCCTAATAAACAAAGCTCAGCTGAGTTGTTTTTTTTTAATGCTTAAATAGGGTACGACTGCTGAATTTTAAATAGGCCACAGTCATCAATAATTAATATGGATTTAACAGGGATTAATTTATTGATGATAAAGGTTATATGGGACAGCTTCAGGAGAATATGCAAAATCATTTATGTGACGCAAGCAGCACATGAAAATGAAGCATTGTGGTTTGTAAATGGCTTCTGAATTCCAATGACTTTAATAACGTATGGCAAAAAACATTTTGCGGTTGGCACAAACCAGAGCGAAGGTGTCTAAATATGTTAAGGGCTGTATTTAAATAGAATAAGGGCTGTATTCTCTGGTCTTACAATTCGTTGTCCTTAAGTCTTTTGGAAATCACATTTTTATGTTTGCATTGAGACAATACTGGTATACTTTAAAAAAAAAAATGCGCACTCCGTAACTAGCATTTTTATAAACACTAAAAAATGTGGCATTTTTCATTCATTTACACTGCTGAATTGCATTATAGGACCTCAATCTCCTCTCTAACTACTTTTGATGATAAAGGGGTGGTCCACTATGATATATTTTAAACTTTAGTTGATGTGTAATGTAGCTGTGTGAACATAAACAACATCTCTGAATGTAATACGCTTGAAGTTCAATGCAATGGGAGACATTGGCTTTTACACAGTTACCTAAGCAAAAAAGAAATTTGGGGACTACAAAAAAATACATCTGGGTTAACGATGACATAAACCCTTCAGGTTATGTGCATACACCCCATATATATACACACACATACACACAGTATAGTAAATAATGCATAATATATAAATTCCATTTAATACAGGCAAAATAAATGTACAAATGTGCACTGTTCAGGTATTAAATATGTCCTCTCTGCACTCTCTCTGGTATCATGTAACTTAGGAAAAGTTCAAGCTATTTGGTGCCAAATACCAGTAACGCAAAGTCCATGAAGATCTGAAAACTAGCTTTGTAAGCAGATATAATGAAATCCATTAAACTACAATCGAAACTAAGTTAAACAACATCCCTAAAAGAGACAGTCATGCACACTAGTACTTACAAAATGCAAAAGAAGCTCATTTAAATAACATCCCTAAAGATATTGTCATGCACACTAACACACAACAGGTTAGTTCACAATTTGGTAACTGATAATGAATCCACAATATTGGAAAAAATATTTTATTTTCTATGATATATACTGCGATACTAAGTCTAATTTCACCAGATGCAACCAATGAGTCCGCTTCGAAAGGATTCATAACATTAGATACAAGTTTGTATAGGTAAAAAATATAATAAACCAATCACAAACACTGATAAATACAGTAGAGCAATGATACTGTACAAATTAAATATGCAATGTTTTATGATTTTCTGGAAGTCTAGCAATAATCAGACACACACATTTAATAAAAAAAGTAAAATAACACTGTATAGTCTTTATTGTATTTATACATAAATACAAATAATCTATCTTAAAGCTAGAAACGTGAATACTTTAAACCAGAGATGCCCTAACTAGGGCCAGTGGGCCAAAGTTGTCCCATGGTAACTTTTGATTTGACCCACCATTCCATCTGAGAAGAGAGAAAAATTGTGGGGATGGTTTTGAGATTGTTCATTTAAATTTAATGTACCTATTTGTTTGTTTTATTATGAAAACCTAAATCTGAAATTAAACGTCCCAATTAAATGGTGTAAATAAATAAGATTTTGCTTAAATATACATACTGTCATCCAACAATGCAGAGACTTTGGTGAGCAAATCAAGTCAAAGGCAGATATTGCTTGACTAGTGTATTCAGCGTTGAACTCCACTGTGTTATAATTGTGATTGTTCATGTTTTCTTGCAATAAGTTATCATTTAAAATGTTATACATCATTAGTTAATACGGTTTAAAGTGATGTTTTCTGTTTATTTTGAAATATTATAAATTAAATTAGGAAATTACCCATGGCAACTTTGATGTAATATAACTTGGTATTTACCTTTGGCCCATGGCTCTCAATGATATTTGGTTATTGGCCATTTATGAAAATGTTTGGGCACCCATGCTTTAAACCAGAGATGTCCAAACTAGGGCCCACGGGCCGAAGTTGGCCCATGGTAACCTTTGATTTGGCCTGCCATCCCATCTGATAGAGGGAGAATGATGAGGATGGTTTAAAGATTGTCAATTCAAATTAGTTTGTTTTAAGCTTTGTTTGTTTGTTAAAAGCTAAATGAAATTAAATGCTTTAATTAGATGTTGTAAATGAATCAGATTTAGTTTAAATCTATATACTGTCACCTGACAATGCAGAGACTTTGGTGAGCAAAATAAATCAAGCCAAAGGCACATTCTGCTTGACTAGTATTGAACTCCACTGTGTTTTAAATGTGATTATGTTTTTATTGCAATAAATTATCATTTAAATATTAAACTGCATTAGTTAATACAATTTAAAGTGATGTTTTATATTCATTTTGAAATATTATGAATTAAATGAGCAATTACCCATGGCAACTTTAATGTAATAAAATTTGGTATATTTACTTTTGGACCAATGCTCTCAAAAATGTTTGGTTTTTGGCCCTTTAAACGAAAACATTTGGGCACCCCTGCTTTGAACTGACTTGAAATCTTCACACAAGCTTAAAAAAAAAATCACATAATTGCTAAAGGTTTTTGTTAACTTCATGGTTAAACATTGCAATGACTCCACAAATCACGAGTGTTTTGAAATGTGGCTCTTGGTCAATTATAATAGCAGTTCGATTCTGGGATGTGACTAATGCAGATGTGCATATTGCATGAGAGCTAATGTGAAATATAACATTACAATGTCTTGCATGAGAATTGATTGGCAATGCTTCTATCTGTCAGATATAATCTGATAATGAAATGCCTTTGGATTGTTGTGGTGAATCAATCGCTTTCGCAGTCAGTCATTTGATCAAGAGAAACTCAACTCATTTTCTTGATGCTGTGGTTAGTTTGTTTATGTACGCGGCAGGGTGACCCTGGTGTGGATCGATCCATCATCATGTGTTTTGTTGGCAGAGTCAGTCTCTTTCTCTCTTCCTGCTGCTGGCATTAATGGTGAATGAGCGACAGTGAAACAAAAGCAGCACGAAATCTGGGCTTCCCCTGCCATCACTGCCAACACACATGAAATTACAGCACAGAAGCCCATATTACTCCCCAAACCAAAATAGCCCACGCTTCGGAGCAAAAATCGGCAGCATTACAACATTTTGCACTGATATAAACAGCACAATGGTGTATTGTGAACAGAGCTGAGATCAACTCTGAGGGGAAAATGACCTCTGATGTGCCAGCATGCAGAGACGCAGATGGCTCAAGAAGACACATGCGGTTAAAAACTCAACGCTTTAGATTTCCACGGCATGTCAAATTACATTTCATTCAGCAGGATGCACACAGACAGAGGGATTAAAAGAGCATCATATATTGAGTGCCAAGAGCAACCGGCTGAAACGTCCTTGAGTGAAACTGAACTAAAAATTCTAAATAAAAAAAATAACATTTAAGCATTTCACAGCCTGCAATGAACCAATGCACTGATTTTAATTAAAAAACGTGGATTCATTGATGTGAAATCTGTCATCTTCATTATGCTGTGACTGAAACGAACTACTAAACAGCTTAATGAGTCAAGTCAACTGTATAATGTAACACTTCATAAAACTTTGACTCATTTACTCAAAAGGCTTTAAAGTCTCTTCAGAGCTTGATATATTCCAATGCTTAGTCTGTAAGGATTGAGATGAAATACCACAATCTACACTTTCAATAATATAAGAGTCAAAGACAATGCATTTGTATTAAATTAAATGCATTAACGTTAATTTATACACATTAAATGCAAGTGTCTACTTCAGGTTTTTAAAGGCTTAAAGTAAAGTTGCATTGTCATCTAATTAAATATCTAAAACAACCAATGATCATTCTAAATATAAGTGTATTGCTGTAAAATTGGTAAAAAACCCAATGGTTTGAAGAATAAATGCAAAAATATAAAAGTTTAACATGATAATTAAGTAGTATTTAAGGGCTGCTCTGTGATCTATGCATTTGCATTAAATTAAACGTATTAAATAGACATTAAAGCATATTAATGCATATTAAATGCAGGTGTCTAAAACCTTTCTGAAAGATGTCAAAAAGTAAAAGTTGAAATGTCATTTATTTAAATATCTTAAACAACCAATGATCATTCTTAATACAAGCTTGTCTCTGTAAAATTGATAAATAAAAAATAATGGTTTGGAGGATAAATGGCAAAAATGAGGTTTAACATGATAATTTATTAGTATTTGATGGCTCCACTGTGATCCATGCATCTGCATTAAATTAAATGTATTAAAGTGAATGCAAAGACAATAAAGCATATTAAATGCAAGTGTCTATTTTAAGTAAACACATTTCTGAAAGGAAGATCATCATTGTCATCTATTTAATTTAAATATCTAACGCAACAAATGATCGTTCGAAATTTAAGCTTTTTGCTGTAAAATAGGTAAAAACCCAATGGTTTGAAGAATAAATAGCTAAAATATAAATGTTTAAAATGATAATTAATTAGTATTTGAGGGCTGCACTGTGATCCATGCATCTGCATTAAATTAAATGTATTAAATAGACATTAAAACATGTTGAACGCAAGTGTCTACTTTAGGTTTTTAAAACCTTTCTGAATGTAAGATCTCAAAAAGCAAAATAAAGTTGCATTGTCATCTATATAAATATTTAAACCAACCAATGATCATGCTAAATGTAAGTGTATTGCTGTAAAATTGGTAAAAACCCAATGGTTTGAAGGATTAAAGGCAAAAATATAAAGGTTTAACATGATCATTAACTAGTATTGGTGGGCTGCACTGTGATCTTTAAATAGTGTTTTAATATTTCATCAAATTTTTTATTTAATAAATATTTTGGCTGATAAACTGTTGTTTAATCACATTTTAGTTGATGTCTCATCTAGATCATTCGTCATTATCCTTTGCTTCGTTCACTCAACAGTCATGCACAAGACTAAGAATAAAAACGCAATAACCCAAACTTTCACCAGAAACACTGCATTCATCAATAATTAATGCAACAACCTGTGGAAATTACGCTCGTGCATGCATACAACTTTGCGCATTCATGTGCATCACTGTATTACCTGAGTGCCAGATGAACCACAGCTGCGCGATGAACAGATGTGATTTGGCCGTGATCAGACGCATCTTCTTCAGGCTGAAACGCGCGTATACAGTAAAAGCTAATCTATTGATAACGCAATAGTGATGTTACAGTGGCTCCATGTCAGTGTTTCTCGTATCCCGTTCGTCTTTCCCACGCTAGAGCTTCATTCAGTGTGTGATCACGGCGCGCGCGACCGGAGAGACGCTGCGTTCACGCGCCGCCCACAGTCTCGCGCGCAATCAATCATAGGCTCGCGGTCTAAATAACGGGACGTGCGCGGGCAAGAGACGGTGCTGGCGCCATGCGACGTGATGGTAAAAGTAAAGGTCACCTTTTTTAAAATCACGGAGAGCTTTAGATGTGAACAACTTACAACAACACGTGTCTTTGCTTTTTACGCGTGCATGCACTGCAGTAAATACACGAGGGGGGTTCATGCTGAAAGCTGCATGTTGATTAGATTCATTCATTCATTTTCCTTCAGCTTAGTGTAGAATCACAAATACAATATTGTATAGCATCTAATAGTAAAAATGTATATAGATTTGTAAAGGGTGTACTTATATATGCTGAGCACTGTATGTAAGTGAATGATAAAGGTTCTTGTGCTACTATGTGTTTTCTAAGGAGCTGCTAAGTATAACTACAGATAGTAGGGTGTTTTGTGTTTGCTAGACGGTTATTAGGAAGCTTTGTGATTACCAAGGCGTTATTAGATGTTAGGGTGCTTTGAGATTGCTATGTGGGCACTAATGGCCCGTTTCCACTGAGTGGTACGGTACGAGTTGGTACGGGTCACTTTTATCAGGCTTGCGTTTCCACTGCCAAAAGGGTACCAATGGTGGTGTATGAAAAAAAGTTTCAGTCGACGTCATTCTCGCTCAAAGAAATGTCTAAAGTAAAGCTGTACGGGTCGTTCACATATCATATGAGAAGCGCTTCTCGCAAAATAGATGCTTTATACGCATAAATACTTGTGTATAAATGTTCATTACTAACCTTTCTATGAACATGATTTGATTATAACTGCAGATCAATGACAAGTACGAAATAGCCTACTGTAACGTCTGCAATTATGTAAAATAAATACATAAATGCAACATAAATATAGTCTCCGATATGTTACCAATTACAAAAAGACTATACACACAGCATACATTTAGTCCTTATTTGGGTTCAAAACCAACACTCAATATAGCCCACAGTCAGTGCAAACCTCTCATCCGTATCTTTAATCTTCACCTGCACATGTAGCCTCTGTTAGAGAGTAATTCTGTTATACCCAGGTCATAATAGCCCAAAATTTGATGATAATAGTCCTTTTGTTCATGTTTCAGGTTGCTGAAAGAATCATTTGCTCCTTTGTTTGTTCGAGCTTCACTTTCGCTTTGTTCATTTCTAAAAAGGATGTCAGAAGAGCTTTAATAATCACGTGCACGTTATTATCATCAGCTCAAGAAGTTTGTCATTTCAAATATAGACGTGCGGCGAGCTCTCTGGAAAAAGTGTAACCGCTCGTGCTTTAGACGGCAAACAACTATGGGGCACAGGGTAAATTCTGCTCTTATTGGCTTTGTGGCTGTTCATCAAGACATTGACAAGGTTTGTTTAAGCTCGGGTCGACCATGGCTCGTAATTATATGTATATATTATTACGGTGTAATGTCTCGGCTGTGTATTTAAAAATGGTGCTTCCTTTGTTTTGGCCATAAAAGCATACAGAACTATACCGTACTGTACCACTCAGTGGAAACGAGTCATAGAGTGCTTTGTGGTTGATGTGTGGTGTTTTGGGTGCTTTGGTGGTGCTAGGGATATTATAGATTATTAGGGTGCCTTGTGGTTGCTAGGTGTTTACTAATCTTAGTGATGGTGGTTTGTTACCAGGGTGCCGTGGTGGTTGCTAGGGCATTACTAGGTTTGTAAATGTGTTTTGTGGTTGCTATGTGGTTATTATAGTGTGATGGTGTTTGTTAAAGCTTTGCATATGTAACGGAGGCCAGCTTTGGAAGTGCTCTGGAGGTAAATCTCACTCCTCTGAACTCTAAAGGTGCTCTAATGACAGACACTGGAGGCAATGGTCTTTAGCCTCCTGACTCCCATGCGGAGAGTTGCCAGTTTGATCCCGGCTCAGAGCAGGTTGGGTGGTGTAGGACTGGCGGGGTTACATTGGTGCCGTAACCCGGATGAGAGTGAGGTTTAGGGGGGGTGAGTGTAATGGAGGCCAGCTAGTGAAGTGCTGTGCAAGTGAGCCTCACTCCTCTGACCTCTAAAAGTGCTCTAGCGACAGATGCTAGAAGCCATTGACTTTAGCCTCCTTGTTAGAGTAGCCGACTCCCATGTGGAGTCGCCAGTTCGCTGCCAGCTCGGAGCGGGTTGGGTAGATTAGGACCGGCGGGGTTACATTGGTGACCCAGATGGGAGTGAGGTTAAGGGGCGTGAGTATAACAGAGGCCAGGTAGTGAAGTGCTGTGCAGGTAAACCTCACTCCTCTGACCTCTAAAGGTGCTCTAGCGACAAATGCTAGAGGCCATGGTCTTTAGCCTCCTTGTTAGAGCAACCAACTCCCATGGGGAGAGTCACCAGTTCGATCCCAGTTCAGAGCAAGTTGGGTGATGTAGAACCAGCAGGGTTACATTGGTGCCGTGACCTGGATGGGAGTGAGGTATAGGGTGAGTGTTGCCATGCGGAGAGTCACAGGTTTGATCTCGACTAGGAGAGGGTTGGTTGTTGTAGGACCGGCAGGGTTACACATAGTGGTTTACTAGGTTGATGCAACATGTTTACTAATGGCCTTTAGGGTTGCTATGGTATGTGGCTACTAGGCTGTAGTTCTAAAAGGCATAGTTTATGAAAAACTGAAAATTCTGAAATGCTCTCATTTACTCTTCCTCAACTTGTTTAAAAGCTTTATGAGCTTCTTTCTTCTTCTAAACACAACATATATTTTGAGGAAAAAAACAAATACTAGGCAAGTCAATGGGTACAGGTCTCCAGCTTTCTTTAAAATACCTTTTTTTGTGTTCATAATGCTGCTGTGAAACAGCTGCAGAACAAATTAACTTAATTATTTCAGCTACTGTACACATATCAACAGTCAATGTCAGAATTATTCTAAATTCATATTTAATTTGACTAATTAATTTAATATTTAATTGACACAACTGCATGAGCTGCAGTCTTGTATCCGTGCATCACAAAAAAAATTATTAATTCTGACACTTCTCGATCAGGCATGTGTTTACATCTTGTGCCTGTACTAAACCTCTGAGAATCAGACTGTTTCTCCTCTCCCTGTTGTTATCCTTTTTGTTGAATTTGCATAATTTATGCAGGGCACCTACTTCACTTGCTGGACGGCTTTTATAAGGGGGAGCTTGATACAGCTCCTTTAGCATTCAGAGAAGCCCATTGTACATGTCTACACCGCTCAGTTTAGCCTCAACAAAACCTGTTGATGATGTGCTGGAAATACTCTTCCCGTGGGCTCAAATGTGCTGGCACTGAGGGCACCCCTGCAATCATTTCAATTGTGAAAAGATTGTTTTAGATTGCGAACGAGCCGAGACGAATGTCAACAATGCTGCGCTGTTTTCGACTGGTAAACAGTAGACATGCCTTAGTGTTCAATGCTCTGCCATTTGGAACTCTTAAGAAAAACAGTGACCCTGTGATGGCGATCCGGCTCTCATCTTTTGTTAATGGGGAGCGTTTGGTGACAAGAATACACTGAGAGGTGGACAAAAGCCACCAAAAAGAGAGACTCTGTGAAAGACGGAGAGAGTTAAGGGTCACAGTGAGGCAACACGGCACTGGGGATTGTGTCGTCGTAAAAAAGTAAAGAGGAAGAGGGTGTGCTGAGATTTCAGCCAATCGCCACATCCAGATTAGTTCCACTGACTCCAAACACCCAGACAACTTTGAATCAATAGCATCTTTAGTTTCTGTCAGATGCATGTAGAATCCATGATCTGGTTTAGTAAAAGACGCAGATCGGTTTACACTGAGGAGAGTCACAAATGAAGGTACCATTAAAGGAACACACCACTTTACGGTTCATTTTACAGCTCTCATAGAGTTTATTCATTCATCCAATCTCCAGGTCTGGCACACTTTTAGCTTAACTTAGAGTAGATCAGGGATCCCTAAACCGGTGTCCTGCATAGTTTAGCTCCAACTTCCTTCAACACACTTGTCTGGAAGTTCCTAGTATACTTAGAAAGAGCTTGATTAGCTGGTTCAGGTGTGTCTAATTGGGGTTGGAACTAAAATATGCAGGACACCAGCCCTCCAGAACCAAGTTTAGGCACCCTCTGGAATAGATCATTGAATCGATTTAGACCAATAGCAACTCACTCAAAAATGACAAAAGAGTCTAGATAATTTTTCTATTTAAAGCTTGACTCTTCTGCAGTTACATCATGAAAAGACAATGAAAATGAAAAGTTGCTATTTACTAGGTTGATCAAGCTAGGAACTATACTCTCATTTAGGCATAATAATCTAATGGTCAAACACTCAAATGGTGTGGGAAGGGGGGGGGGTGTCAGGTTGAGACACTGGCGGCTGGTCAGTGGTCCAATCAGAAATAATAAACAACACCTGTTTTCTCTAGTGATTGGGCCGGAGAGACACCTTATTAAGGGGACGGAAAGGACCAGACGAGAAAGGAGAGCGACCACATACACACACTGAGCCTGCAGTGTTGCCATACTCATTGACTTTGAGAGAAATAAAACTATTACCTGATATTGCCAACCCTGTCTTCTTCTTCTTCCCACAACAGGAATGAACTGTACTACAATCAAGGTACTATGTTAATGTACCATGACTGCAGAAGCCCCTAGTTACCTGAGGACTATTTTCAGGTGCTGCGTAATATCATTGCTAGCTAAATCGGCACAAAATATAGCAACTTTTCTTTTTCTGTCAGGTCTTTGTACACGATGTAACTAGAGCCACTAAAGTCTAAAAGTCAAAGTCAAACTTATTGAATCTGTTTGGTCATTTTTGAGTGAGATGCAAATGATCTGATCTGATTAATTGATGCTAAGCTAAAAGTGCTCCCGACAAACCCAAAGATCGGCTGAGTGAATTCAAAATCTGTTTAACAAAGTCAACTATTTGTAAAATGAGCCTATTTCCAAAAAAAGTGGAATGTTCTTTTAAGGGCATAACGACATTCCCACAGGTCCTCCTTTCACACATGAGGATTGGATTACTCTAGATAAGCATCATTCTGCACTATGGGAGAAAGAACAGCTCACTAACGTGTGTGGTTGCATTGGCTGGATCAAACCCACGATTTGTCTACAGTTGGATGTGGAGGCTGATACCAACAGTATCGACAACCAGCTGTGCCGCTCCAGCTTCAATATTCCTGGCACCCTGCCACGCTCTGCAAATCAATGCCGACCACTGCAGGGGGTGCTAATACAAATCCCCCAAGCATATTATCTGCTCTGTGTTCAATATCTCCATTATGCAACCAGAGAAATCATGTTTAATATAAATTTTATAATATATATGACACACAATGGTACAGAGTGGAGTTTTTCCTGTGAAAACTTGCTGCTAAAATATTTTAGGAAGCTGCTAGATGGTTACTAGGGTGTAGTGGTGGTGGTTAAGGTATTACAAGTGAGTTAGCACAAGCAGCGGTACTATGGTAGCTGCTTAGACCTTGTTGGGGTGCTTTCTTGCAATTGCTTTGTGGCTAAAATAATAATAATAATAATAATAATAATAATAATAACAACAATATTAACAACTCCTTACATTTATAAAGTGCTTTTCTGGACACTCAAAGCACTTTACACATTTTTTGGGGGAAATCTCCTCATCCACCACCAGTGTGCAGCATCCACCTGGACGACGAGACGGTAGCAATATTGCACCAAAGCGCACACCAGCTGATTGGTGGAGAGAAGAAGTGATGAAGCCAATTATGGTATAGGGATGGTTATGAGGTCATGATATACAAATTTGGATGCCAAGGTTAAACCTCTTCTCTTTTTAGGAGGACATCCTAGGATTTTTAACGATCACAGATGGTCTCATGCAAAAGCATAACTGAGCAGTATAGAGTCCCAACCAATATACTGAGAATTAACATACCAAGGTTATTTTAACGTTAAGTCATGTTATGTTTTTAAATCATTGTGGTCAGTTTAACAAACACTACTAAGTGACTGACCCAGCGACATATAATAATTTTCAGATCAATGCACAAGCACAAAAAATCAAGCATGGGACAAATAGCACTATTTCTGCGCTCTTTGAGTTCTGTGAAGGTTTATTCTGCAGGAACAGTGTGCTGATGAGCATCCCTGGCGTGTGATAAAATCCATTCACGAAGCTCACTTCATCCCTCACAGCACAACATGGCATTGAAATAAGTCTCTGAAATGTGACATCAGGGATTCTCTGGTCCAAAAGACAGAGAGGCCCAAAAGGAAGACTACTGGGGGCTTTTCATCTGAAGCGCAATGCCAGGACAACTCAAACCACTGTCTCTCTGTGCCCTCAAAGAGATGAAAAATCAAAACACATCACACATGCATGGATGCTGAAAAGAGGACCACAGTGTGTGACTTCTAATCACACAAAAAAGCAAAACACACACAAAAAGCTTCAGCGTTACCCCTGCCTAAGGATTCCAGAGAGCAGCTTTTGGTAGGGAGAAAAATAACATGAAAAAAAAAAGGGGGGGGGGGGTGACAAGCAGTGCAATACAATACAATTACACTGGCTTAATCATCCCTCAGTTTACAACCACAAAGCCATGCCATAGCAACAACTTAGCAACCTTCCAGCACCACACATCACCAGGAAATAGTAGTCCCTGCTACAAATGTGCATTATTTCATAATAATAAAAAAATTGGGATGCAAATTTTGACTGGCAAAATGACTTTAAGTGAAAATACAATTTTTAAAGGATCATACCCTCCTTAACGAAACAGAGGTGAGATAGAAAGAGTTGTGTGGGAATATCTAATTTCACTATCTCTAAACTGCACACAAGACTAGAGACTGTGGTAATTGGCATCATTGTTTGCATGAGCATTTCCCATGCCAGGAATGCCAGTTCAAATCCTGTATTGGAGTTGCACTGGTGCCATGACCAGGATGGAAGTGTGGTTTGGGTGCCTGAGTGCAATGGAGGTTATAGAGTAAGATCTATGTGGTAAATCTTATGTCCCTGAGCCCAAGAGATACACTATTTATACTTTTAGACACTAGGTTCTTGTTAGTTTGCTGGTCTTCCACATTGGCGATGCTGGTTCTAATCCCACTTTGAATTGGACTGGTAGAACTGGAGTGGTTTTACTGGTGAAGTAAGCAGAAAGAAATTTAAGTTTAAGGGGATGCAGGTAAACCTCACTTCTAAAACCACAAGAGCCATACTAGCAACTGATTCTAGAGGGCGACAGTGTTTTGTGTCCTTGTTAACAAAACCGTCTCCCATGCTGGATTGAATCCCAAGTTGGGCACTCTGAACAAGAGGGGTTACACTGGTGCCATGACCCAGATGGCAGTGCGTTTTAGGGGAGTGAATGTAATGAAGTTTATCTAGTAAAAATCTTTGTGGGTAAATCTCAAGGCCATGGCCCCAAGAGACACACTAGCGACTGAGACTTGTAGAGGATGAAGAGACTGCTTTGTTGTTAGTGTGCCCACCTCTCGTAATGGCAGTTCAATTACCACTTGGAATGGAGCGAGTAGAACCGGAGTGGTTACAGTGGTGCAGTGAACCAGATGTGAGTGAGGTTTATTTGGACAAATGTAATAGGAACCAGCTAGTAAGAGCTGTACAGGTAATCCTCACTCCCCTGGCCCCAAGAGGCAGACTACCAGATGACACTAGAGGCCATGGTGTTTATTGTCCTTGTTAGTGTACCTGGCTCTCATGCTGGGAATGACAGTTTGAATTCCCTTGAGATCAGTGTACAGTGAACATTGATGCCACGACATGGATGGGAGTGAGGTTTATGGGATGAGGGTGATGGAGGCTCCTTTTTGACAGCTAGCTCTCTGCAGCTCTCACATGGTTGCCCACTGAGGCTAAGAAGGGTTGTGCCTGGTTAGTAACTGTATGGGAGATGACATGGGAAAACAAGGTTGCTGCTCAAAGAGGTGCAAATGAGGTCAGCAGGTGGTGCTCACTGTGATCTGTGTGGGTCCTAGTGCCCCAGTAGGAACACTATACTGTCAGTGAGCACCCTGCTTCAGATGAGACATTAAAACTGAGGTCCTGTAGTCATATAAATCCCAGGATGTACTTCAAAATACAACAAAATAGTAGGGATGTGTCCTCAGCATCCTTACCAAACTTGCCCAGTGGTCTTTGTCCATCATGCTCTCCTAACCACACCTATTTCATTTAATAGGCTTCACTCTGTCTCCTCTCCACCAATAAGCTGGTGTGTGGTGTGCTGCAACCACATCATCTAGGTGGATGCTGCACACTGGAGAAGGTTTAGGAGAAACCTCCCTCAAATCTGTAAAGTGCTTTGAGTACACAGAAAAGTGCTATATAAATGTAACACTATTACGATTTCTGGGTAAAACCTGGGTAAAAGAGCACAAATGATGGCAGATGCTCAAGGCAGCAGTTCTTTTCAGTTCTCCTGCCTCCAATGCCTAATATGACAATTTAAATCCTGCATGGAGTGGAGTAGAGTACAACCAAAGAGGTTACATTAGCAACTACTCAGAACACTTTAGCAACTGCCTAGCATAATAGAGGCCAACTAATAAAGGGTGTGAGGGTAAAGGTCACTCCCACCGACCACAAGAATGATGCTATTAACTGATGCTAAAGCTGCAGTCTATTGCGGTGGTTAACAATTCCAGTCCTTGGGACCCCCTGACCTGCAAATTTTGCATGCCTTCATTAGTTGACACACCTGATTCAGATCAACAGTTTGTTAACAGAGAGATCCATGAACTGGTCCTTGTGTGTCAAATAGGAGAGACATACAAAATGTGCAGAGGTGGGCAGGGGAGGAGGGGGATGGGATGGGTGTCCCAAGGAATGGAATTGGAAACCACTGGTCTACAGCATCCTTGTTAAATGAGCGTGCCACCCCTGTTATCCACACCAGTTCAAATCCCACTCACAGCTGCAGGGGTGTAAAATGTAGGGGAAAGGAATAAAGAGTACATTGGGCCTAGAGGCTAGGAGGGGCCCACAGTGAAATCTGGGAGGAGATTCTGTCTTTAGCAAAGGGGAACAGACACCCAGAACTCTATTTTTACTGAGGGGGACCCCAGCTCTGGTAGACGATCTTCAAAAAGGGGGCCCTGGCCTGTGCACAAACCTGTACATGGGGCCCAGAGTTTCTACACTCTCAGAAATAATGGTACAAGAGCCGTTGCTGGAGTGGCACCTTTTCAAAAGGTACACATTTGTACTTAAATGGTCCATATTGGTACCTCAAAGCTATATATTAGTACCTTAAATTTTCAAGAGATACACTTTTGTATATTTTATGTACCCTTGAGGTATTAATAAGGACTCTTTAAGTTACAAATGTGTATCTTTTGAAGGATACCCCAGTGACATCTCTTGTGCCATTATTTCTGAGTGTAGCAATGCCATTGCATAGCACTGATCAAGAATCACTGGGGGATCTGCAACATTTCAAACTTCCTAACTTCCAACAATCCTTCAAACTGTTGCAAACTTCCATCCAAGCCAGCATTTAAAGTTCATCTTAAACTTGCGTATCTAGATTGCTGCGAGCACAAATAATGCACAGATGCGCTAATAATCACTGTGTTTTCGTGTTTTCATGCCAGCAGAGCAAAGTATTGTTCAGTTATTAATGAATGTTTGGACATGTGATAGAGTAAGTAATGAGGTTCACAGCTGTGATCCTCACAAGCTGCAGCGTTTTAACATTATTCATCATGCTTTTACAGGGTCCTGACTTGGGTCTTTATGGAATGCTAATTTGATGATTTGGTGTGCCAGTCCCCGGGGTGCACTTATTAAACTATTAAAACACTGTGGATTACTGGAATCACTTTGATCACTAATAGGTGCTGAAACTCAGAAGCATGACTGCAACTTATGCCACATCTCAGTTCCTTAGCAACAGACAGGGAATAAATCCAACAGCCCAAAGCTGACCCATAATCACACACCACAGACAATCAAAAACACAGAGCCTGATGACAGAATCTGCACTTCAAAGTGAACAAATGTGAAAGCACACAAGTCACCAAAACACAACTATCCTTGTAAACACCCAAAATACCCTTTTACAGGCAGGTTATGTATTATAGAGGGTAATAGTGCAATCTTTGAAATGAATCCTGTTATGTTTTTATGTAGCGTCCTTTACTATAATGCATAATGCTGCTGTTTGAGCTTGGAAAAGGTCTGCAAATTTACCATTTTCTATATAAGCAAGCACCATTTCTGAATGAACTCAAACGCCTCTATTGTAGACCTGTGAATGTTTTAAATTGAGGACAAACACATCATAATATAGTGAATTTGAATTATTCCTGCCCATGAGACGAGGCCTGGTTGAGATGCATCAATAATGTGTTGTCTTCCTATATTCGATTCACCTGATTCACCTGATGTGGCTTCAGCATCAACGCAAATCACTATAAATGTGAAGTGAAATGTGTTATTATACACAGACTAGTGTCTTTGATTATCAGATTTAATAAACTACAATGGACATTAAACAAGTATAAAGTACAAGACGTAAGCAATAATAAATAAAGATAACGTTAAGCAGTTTGATAGGGGTTGTAGGTGTATGCACAAGATATTAATATCATGTTATAACTACAATGGAGATCCAGCGGTACATCTGAGACGGACTGGCCGAAGTAAAGCTGCTCTTGGCAGGGGGAGGTGTTCCAGAGCTCCCGCTGGCAGTCTGGGGCTCAGAGTCCACATAAAGCTTAGTTTATACTTCTGCATCGAGTGGTCGGCGTGACCCACGGCGCATGTCTTGTGCGTTGCCATGTATTTATACTTCTGTGCACTGTTTGTGTTGCTCTGCAATAACACTTCCGAAACGCTGGCTGGCAGTGAGGTTTTTATGTTCCTCTGTGTTGAGTTTCTTTGCTGGTGTTTTGTTTTTTCTGAACGCTTCCTTTAATGTACAATTGGCTCAAACTCGCTCATTTTGAGGCAGGAACCGGCGGACGTGCAACAACTTTAATCATAAGGTAAACACAAAACAAAACCTTTCATCTGGAGCTCCTTCACGGGACTCAACACTTGTAAACACTCGCTCCAACGGACTCGCGCGGCTCTCGGTCCCGCCCACATTCATCAGCGCTACCAAGCCGACCAATCACAGAGCTTGCGCTTCACGTTGTTGCGACGTGTAGTTACATTTTTTGAGAGGTGCGCGTCAGCGTCGTCGACGGCCACAGCGAGAGCTATGCGACCACACGCAGGCTGCCCCGGAGCATACGCGTGCGCTTGACGCAGAAGTATAAATCAGCCTTAAGATGAAGCACATCATGAAAGATGCGTTTCCTTTGTAAATAACCTGCCGATTCGAGTTTTAAACAACTACATTCTTGCCTGAAAATCTCTTAAAACTTTTTTTTGTGACAGCAAAGAGTATCTTTAAAACTGCATGGGTTTTCTCCTCCGCCATTAGCTTTCGCTGGTTAAGCTGCAATGCATTCTGGGATACTTGCGCTTCTCAAGTTCACACAAGTCACCACGTAATGCATCCTTGACAAAAGGGGCAGAGTAAGTACACATTCAGGAATTTTATCTGTACTTGGCAAGATGTGAACTTTGAATTGGAACAGTACTTCGACGACAGTTGATGACGTTTCACGAGGACACAAGAACGCAAGTACAGACAAGAATGCATATTGAGAAACAGCCCCAACTTCTGCAGTGAGCAACGCCGTTGAAGTGGCAAAGACGGATCCACAATTCAGTTTGGCAACACTTGATGTTACCCATTCAAAGTGAATAGGAAGCATTGACACTGAAGCCTCGTGTGAAGAGACATTTTTTAACAGGTTTAATACACTGGCATAACCTTGACATGAGAAAGAGATTCAAGTTTAATACTTTCATTTGATTGACAAGACATTAAAAGGGCACCTATTTTATATTAATATTATGGTTCTTCTGAGTGTGCCGGTTTAGGTTCAGTTCAAAACACAATTCAGAGTTTTAAATTATGATGTGTTTAAAAGTGTCATTTTGAGGGTGTGTACACAACTCGTCGTTTTAGGGGCGTGTTGCTTTGCATGAAAATTAGTTTCGACGGGGCGGAGCCAAGAGCTGTTTTGTGTATGGCAACAGACAGGCAGACAGAGAGAAGCAACATGAGTGAGAGGACCAGCATTCAGCCGTACATGTACGACTCGGACACAGACCAAGCAGAGAGTACAAAATCTTGTGTCTTTGTATAGTTTTACAGCCAACTGTGTGCTAGTTTAAAACTCCGAGCTTGTAGACTACACCGAGACTAATAACCACGCACACTGAATTAACTTTGACTGAAGGGCATCACACACCTCATGCACCGCGACACGGCGCGCACATGACAGTTGAAAGTATCGCACACTTGCGGCGCCGGTGTGTGTCACCTGACAGAAACTTATCTTTAGAATTCAGAAATGCATGCCACTGCGTAGCGCGACGCTGCTTGTCGCCGAGCGGCTCTTCTGGTGTACGACCTGCTTGAGGCTATAACTAAGGGGTGTCATACAATGGATGCACCGCTCAGAGCCATGACGCGGCACACCAGACGCGCACATTTGCATGGTATTTAAAATGAAACTATTCAGATAACGCTCTGTGGTGCAGCAGAAATATGAAGTGTCCTGAGCAGGGCCAGCGCGTCCATAGAGGCGACCTAGGCGGCAGAATAGTGAGCAAACCCCCCGGTCGTCACTTTCATCCGCGACACCCTCCCGGTCCTCACTTTCATCCACGACAATGTGTAATGCATGGCGCTGCGCGTCGTTAGTTTGTTATTTCCAATGGAAGGACGCGCACGTGAGGCAACGCGCTCGCACTTTCCAGCTGCACCTAGTTAAGATGACAGGGAGCTTCTGTGACAGAGGGAAATGCAAACCGCTGAAGTTTAAGGAAGATGCAATGAAAAGTACACATGTATGCAAACACACCAAAACTTACAAACACTGACGGCGAGGAGAGCGATAACATGGTGAATTTTAAGCCCAATGAGCCTTACATCTAAAAATAGAGCAAGGGTGCTTCTTTGGTGACGTCGCTTTGACTCACACGCTGAAAATGGTGGACGTGAAATAACATACTGAGGATATGGTAATGCGCACCTGTCAATCAATATTGGTGGGCGGGGGACCGCACTCCTACGTCAAGTTGCGGTCGATCTCAAAACCGATCCAATTGGTCCACCATTTTTATGTTGTTAAATTGAAAAAAAAAGGACTGAGTGTGTTTATATCACCCCAATATGACGCTCTATACAATATACCTACACATATGTCTGTCCAAACAGCTTGAAAAGTAGATTTTTCACCATAGGTGCCCTTTAAAACATGTGCCGATGTTTTGATTGTTGCTGCTAAAGTAACCAAGGCACTAGCTGTTAAAGTTCCACCCTCTCCTGGAAAGGGGGTGGGGAACTGCAGCTCATTTGCATTTAAAGATGCACACAAAAATAATTGTTATTGTATTCACTCTCCATTCAGACAATAGTATTATAAAAAATCTGTGTGGTATTTTGAGCTGAACACATTTTGGGGAAACCTGAGACTTATATTACGTCTTGTGAAATGCATAAAAGGACCCATTTAAATGGTTCAGGGTTTATCGGAAAGCGCAAATGTTTGTTCTCTTCTTTCTCTTTAATATTCAGCACCGAACAATGGCCACTCTCTGTCTCTACAAAAGAGCTCACTTTCAATAGCATTCCCACACACAATTAATTCCTGTTTGTTAATGGCCACGATGAGTCACTGGGATCAGGAGCACGAGGAAACACTGAATAGAGCAGCAAAAAAGGACTTTCTTGCTGAGTATTGGCTGATATGATGGATGGTATTAAATGAAAGACATAAAAACTGAAAAGCAAGAGAAATCAGTGGTAAATATCTTGGAAACATCTTGTTTACCATTAGATTGTGGCTCAGACCCTTGAGGTACTGCTGAAAATTGTACTCTGGCATCAATAGACACTTGAGTAACTCTATAAGCCAGTAATGAGGACCAGTGTTACAGACATCAATGGCCAGTTCTGTAGGGGGTACACAGGAATGCTGATGACATTCAGTGAGTCTGATTAGAGAAGGGTATTATGAAACGTCAGACATATCATTTTGTTTTGACATCACTCTCACATTTGTACATAAAAGTAAATTATATAATATAAAAAAACAAACTAGGTACTTAATTTATTTTGTGTAAAATAAAGTACAAAAATAATAAATAATAATAATAATAATTATTATATATATATATATATATATATATACACCACATTCATATTACAATTTTTTTAAAGTACCATGTAGATGTGTGAAATAATATATGAAAATATAATATAATTATAATAAAAACATTATGCAAATATACAAACACAAAAGTCTAAATAATATATCACCACAAACATGTAATAATAAGCCACTGAAATCAAATGAAATTCAAATAAATAATAAATATAAATTTATTATTTTATTATTATTATTATTATTATTTATATATATATATTATTATGTTGACCCCTATTATTATTATTTATATTAATATTATTATTATGTTGACCTCCATTATGTTTATTATTATTATAAATAATAATATTATGTTGACCCCAATTATGTTTATTATTATTTTTATTATTATTATTATTATTATGTTGACCCCTATAATGTTAATGTTATTATTATTATTATTATTATTATTATTATTATTATTATTATTATT
>CAIGQZ010031558.1:1647535-1662268 GCA_903798205.1 Danio tinwini | reverse complement strand
TGAAATGAAATGAAATGAAATGAAATTAAATTAAATTAAATTAAATTTAATTTAACTTTAATTTAATTTAATTTAATTTAATTTAATTTAATTTAATTTAATTTAATTTAATTATTTAATTTAATTTAATTTAATTTAATTTATTTTAATTTAAGAATCCTGTTATATTAAAAACATCTAATCACATAAAACACCAAAGTGTGAAAATAAAGCATAGTCTTAGTGATAGTCAAAGTGATAGTACATCCTATCACATACAGTAAAAGCTCAATCTATGGAGGTCAAATGTCTGCTTTACTTCATCAGTGTGGAAGAAAAGGACAAGGGTCTGTTTGCACAGTTTAAAGCCTCGAGAAGATACCGAAAGCAAATCAATGTGCTGCAAGATTTTAGCATTTCACATTGATTATATCTGGAAAAATGTCAGGCCGGTGATAACAGTTATAGCAAATTCTGCTGCAAGAATTGAAAGAACATCAATACAAACCCCACTGACCCACTAAATGCCCTGTTTTCACTCTGATTTACACATTTACACCAGTGACAGGCATACAGTATAGAATAACCTTTGGCCAAGTAATGTTGCTCAAGGAAAAAAAGGTTATTTTTTACTGCTTAGCGTCTTTACAGTGTGCAGGAAATGCGATTGAGTGGATTGAGTGAGGTGCTTAAACAAATCCCAGCAGTGAGCGGTGTTTTCTCAATGTGTCTTTAATTCAGCGATTATTAATAGATTAATTAAATAGATTCTATCTACATAATTCTGTTTTGTAATTGTTGACTCCCTATTTATTGCACTTAAAAAAAAATATTATTCCTGAATGTCCAGGATGCTACCGTACTTGTTGAACTGTTCAGCGAAGATGAGGTTGGTGGAGGTGCCGGTGATGGTGATGAGGCCGCCGATGGTGGCGGCGTAAGTGATGCTCAGAGTAAGGCACTTGCAGATCATGTGGTCCCGTTTGGTGGGGTACAGAGAATCCCTGCGGATTTTGGGCTTCTTTGGCACTGGGATGCTAATAGGAGCCTGTTTGGAAACAATACACTATAAAAAAATTCTTGCTGACTTAATTTTTTTTTTGTTGAATCAAATTAACCCTTTTAATCATCTCAACTTGCATCAATCAAACTGACTCAAAATGTTAAGTTAAAGTTTGTCTAACTTAAAAAAATGAAGTTGAAACCTGATTAATTTAAATCAATTATTGATTACTGATTGTGTTGATTAAGTTAAATCAACATAAATATTTTCTTGATCTTTTGTCATTTTTTTACAGTGTATGAATGAATGATTTTTTTTTAAATAGAAGAAGCACACTGTGAGTTATTGTCAGCTTTCTGATGGTCTCACCTCAGGCAGATATCCATTTGATTCTCTAGAAAAGTTTGGGCTGAAGCCAGGCTTTAATGTTAGCCCGTTTAACTCCTATTGTATGAAAAAACACAACTGTCTTATAAATAAAAATATAGAATCTTCATAAAAATGAGTTCTAAAATAAAAATAAAAGTCCTAAAATAAGATGTTTACCTGAAAATCAACTTTAAAATCACTAAATTCATCCTATTTGTGAATATAGGAAATAATCTTGAAAATTTTTTTGGGGTGATCCTTTTAACTTTATGTTGTTTGACTTTTGTTTTTTAATTGACGGTCATAAGGATAAAAGTATGCACTATACGATCAACTCCTATAAGCCTGATCAAGTGACAGGATGAAATGACAGTAAACGTGTTATGTATCTGAGAATTGTATAAACAACAGAACTTGAAGGAAGAGAGTTGAAAAGTAATTTTAAAAAACAGTTTCAAGATTCATTCATCCATTTATTCATCCATCCATCCATCCATCCACTCTTCCATCCTCCCATCCATCCATCCATCCATCCATTCATTTATCCATCCATCCATTAATTAATTCGTCCATTCTCCTACCCATCCATCCATTCATCCTTCTATCCTCCTATCCATCCATTATTCCATCCATCCATCTATCCATCCATCCATCCATCCATCCATTCATTCATTCATTCATTCATTCATTCATTCATCCTTCCATCCTCCTATCCATCTATTCATCCATTTATAGTCCTATCCGTCCATTACTCTATCTATTCATCCATCCATTCAATAATTCATCTATGCATTCTTCCATCCTCCCATTCATCCATTTTTATCTCTCCATACATTCATCCATCCTTTCATTCATTCATTTTTCCATCCTCCTATCCATCCATCCATCCATCCATCCATCCATCCATCCATCCATCCATCCTTTCATTCATTCATTCATTCTCCTATCTATCCATTCTTCCATCCTTTCATTCATTCATCCTTCCAACCTCCTATCCATCCATCCATTAATTCATTCATTCATTCATTCATTCATCCTCCTATCCATCCATCCATCCATCTATCCATTCTTCCATCCTCCCATTCATTCTTTCATCCATCTTTTCATCCATCCATCCATCCATCTATTTATTCATTCATTCATTCATTCATTCATTCATTCATTCATTCATTTATTCATTCATTCTATCATCCTCCTATCCATCCATCATTCATTTTTCCATCATCTCATTCATTTTTCATCCATCCATCCATCACCCATCCATCCATCCATCCATCCATCCATCCATCCATCCATCCATCCATCCATTCATTCATTCATTCATTCATCAATTCATTCATTCATTCATTCATTCATTTGCACATATTTCATTTTTAAGCAGAAACGCACAAAAACTAATCTTGGTATTTTCATTTTCTTTCTAATTTTGGATAAAATGGCAAATTTTAATCTTACCTCATTCATCATACAGACTTCATTTTTTTCACTGTAAGCAAAGAAAAAGTACAATAAAAAATAAGCTTTTTAAAAAAATGCACTTTAATAAATGTATGTTAAAACTGCCTAAGCAGGACATTTACATACTTTTTACAGTCCAGCAGCTCCAGGTGATTCTTACTTGATTCCAGGTTTAACTCTTTGTCTGTAAATGATGGAACAGCAAAATTACATTATAAACGATATTCAGTTGAGGCCAAAATTATTAGCCCTCCTGTGAAATATTGATTCTTTTTCAATATTTCTCAAGTGTTATTCAATGTATTTAGAAATGTTTCACAGTATTTACTATAATTTATTACTTCTGGAGAAAGTCTTATTTGTTTTATTTCATTATACAATGACTTGACTAATTACCCAAACTCGCCTAGTTTACTTAATCAAGCCTTTAATTGTCACTTTAAGCTGAATACTAGCATCTTGAAAAATATCTAGTAAAATTTTATGTATTGTCATCATGGCAAAGATCAAAGTAATCAGTTATTAGAAATGATTTACTAAAGAACTTTAAAAATATATAAATGAATTAAAATGTAACAGGAGGGCTAATAATTCTGACTTCAACTTTATATAATAAACACCACTGAGAGACTGATGCAGTAACCCACCACTCTCCTCGTCCTGTGTAAAGTCCTGCGAATCTTCTTGTGAATCTGCGATGCCGGTGCAGATGAGCTGCTGTAGCACAGCCTCAGCGATGGGCATCACCATAGCAGTGGTGGACGTATTGCTCAACCACATGGAGAGAAAAACCGTGCAGCACATAAAGCCCAAAACCAGCCTACAACACAAACAGAACACATGTGCTGTTATTATATTACTTTAAATGCTCCTGATTTGAGTCTAGACTCTCCTTTAGTAGGTTTACCTCTATTCAGTTTGAAAAGACATTTGAATTTTCTGATAATGCACATCGCAGCATCAATTTCAGCATGTCAGTGTCTGCAATGATTTCTTTAAAGATTCAGTTTCTCTAAAACTATCCTTTATGAAAGCTTACTCTACGCTTACTCTGATTGGTCAGATGACTCACTCTGCCGTAACTAGTCAAGTTGCCTAACTTTTCTCTGATAGATTATCCAGTCTGTTTTCATTGGTCAACAGGCACAGTCTGTTCTGATTGTTCAGTAGGCTCTACTCTACTCTGACTGGTTAGACCGTGCCTGTTCTGATTGTTGAGATGGTTCTACTCTTCTGGTTACACTGTGTTTGTTGTGATTGGTCAGATGGCTCTTCTCTGACTGGTTGGATTGTGGCTGCATCCGAAACCGCATACTTCCATACTATACAGTAGGCTAAAATCAGTATGCGAGCCGAGTAGTATGTCCGAATTCATAGAATTCCAAAATCAGTATGCGAGAAGTACCCGGATGACTTACTACTTCCGGCGAGATTCTGAAGTGCGCATCCCATGCACGCTGCCCTATCCCATGATGCTCCGCGAGAGAATTCATGAATGGGAATAACTGATGCAGGTAGGTCACATGACCATAAAAAATGGCAGATGTAGTATGTCCGAATTCCATTCATACTTCTCTCATTCATACTGTATAGAACGTACTTTTCTAACGGCTGAGTAGTACATTTAAATTCAAATGCAGTACCTACTGAGTAGTAGGCGGTTTTGGACACAGCCTGTGTCTGTTGTGATTGGTCAGATGGCTCTTCTCTGACTGGTTAGACTGTCTGTTGTGATTGGTCAGTTGTGTCTACTCTTCAAACTGGTTAGACTGTGTCTATTTTGATTGGTCAGATGGCTCTACTCTTCTCTGGCTGGTTAAACTGTGTTTGTTGCAATTGGTCAGATGGGTCTGTTCTTCACTGACTGGTTACACTGTGTTTGTTGTGATTGGTCAGATGGCTCTTCTCTGACTGGTTAGACTGTCTGCTGTGATTGGTCAGTTGGGTCTACTTTTTTGAAACTGGTTAGACTGTGTCTATTTTGATTGGTCAGATGGCTCTACTCTTCTCTGGCTGGTTAAACTGTGTTTGTTGTGATTGGTCAGACAGCTCTACTTTTCTATGACTAGTTAGACTGTGTCTGTTGTGATTGGTCAGATGGGTCTATTCTTCTCTGACTGGTTACACTGTGTTTGTTGTGATTGGTTAGATGGCTCTACTCTTCTCTGGCTGGTTAAATTGTGTTTGTTGCAATTGGTCAGATGGGTCTGTTCTTCACTGACTGGTTACACTGTGTTTGTTGTGATTGGTCAGATGGGTCTACTTGGGAGCTTTTACATTCACCAACAGCTATATAAAGCTCATAAAACATATTATAAAGCTGTTAAACAACATACATGCCAGGTTTGGCGCCAGCAATCATGACCATCCGCAGGGCTATGCGCTTATGCAGGTTCCACTTCTCAATAGAGGCGGCCAAACAGATGACTCCCATCAGCAACAGGGTGGTGTCCTTAAAATATTCAGACGCCACCTGCGAACAAACGTTCATTTCAAGAAGACATTTATGATGTTTTCTTCATCTAGGCCACACAACAGTTACTGTAACCTGCAGAAATGCTTATAAATGCATCAGTATGACATAGAAGGAACCATGGCATAAACTGTGTTTAAGTTAACTATGTTTTTACTGCAATACCATCTGACTTATTTTTTGACCCATGCCCACAACATGCAGTTAAAGCCTTCACTATCTCTCGAGTCTGACCTAAAGAAAACATAATTTTAACTTTGTAACCCTTTAATCTCAAACAGCCTTTTACTTTGCATTTACACTTGCAGTCTCTTCTGCTCTCCAAGGATCACTTCAACTTAATAAGAAATACAGTAACGTTGCTACAATATATATATATATATATATATATATATATATATACATATATAAATAAAAATTTTCTATTAGGATTTCTTTTAATATGTAATTTATTCAGCATCATTACTCCAGTCATCAGTGGCGCATGATTCTTGAGAAATCATTGCAATGGCCATTTGCTGTTTAATAAACTTTTTAAAGATAAAGAGAATTTTAGGAATATACATAAATAACAACATCTCAGATGACCCAAAATCTCTGCAGTCAGCAGACTGAAAAAGATTATGTAAAAAGGGGGAATATTTATCAAACACGATTACAAGTATTTAAGATAACAGGTTGCTTTGTCAGGTTAGTTAGTGGGATTTAGTCACATGATGCAGCATTTTGTTTTACGTAATGTCTTGGCAGTTTATTGTGAATGAATGATCAGCACCTCTGAGAGCTGTAAAACTCTCACGCTTGATGAAACAAAAACAGTGTGAGATTTTTCACTTTTAACACATTCCGTGTGAGCTGCAAAAGCGATTTTCTTGCTATTTTTGACTTGTTTTGCAATATAATTTTCAAAAGATTCTTAAATCATATTTTACTTCAGATGCAAAATTACTTATGGTGATCTAATATGCAAAAATCACCTTTGGGAAGTTTATTTATAAACTAATTTCGAGAGGATTGTGATTGCTTATGATTGACCATGGCTGATCCAGCATTAGCCAATAAATACTTCAACAAAGTTTCATACCACAGTCATCTTCTTTTGAAGGATCCCCCCTTCCACCCCTACTTCTCCTCCTTTCCTAAATAGGGCGCCTGGTGGCCCAGTGGTTAGCACTGTTGACTCACAGCAAAAATGTCACTGGTTCAAGTTCTTACCGAGCCAAGTCCATATCAAGCCCCTTGCTCGCAGGAGTTTCCACCGGGTCCCTCGGTTCCTCCCACCATCCAAAGACATTTGACTTAAGTTAATTGACTAATCCAAATTGGCACCATAGATGTGCACCTAGTCAGCAGTATATCTCTTCTTAGCAATTCCTAATTGTTCATTATCTATCTATAAACAGCAGGGGAGTTCTCTAAATCTACCTGAGCTCAAACTCCCCTCTTGCCCTGCGAACGGAAGAGAGCCCCAGGCTCAAGGGTCTTATGAGCTCAGGGCTTTCTTTCAGGACAGCATGCCAAACACACTTTATAATCCATCATCAGCTAAGTGTGAACACTTGAAATGTGCTTTATTTCTAATGTACTTTTGATTTTGAACTAAATTTGTCTTGATTTTATTGAGTTTAGATATTTTATTCCCCATCTCTCCACATGACAACCACAAAACATTAACAATTCTGAGTGTGCCTCACACAGGTGAGTGGGCCTGACAAACCACCTGTAGAAAACACACTCTTTCATCTCTCTGATACTTTAAACGACACCAGTTTTTGCTCAGTTGCACTAGACACTTTCTTACAGTCACTCCATTAAAAAAAAAAAAAACATTGTTCATTTATGAAGTGTGCTTCACACAGGTGAGTGGGTTTGACAAACCATCTGTAGAAATTCCCTCAATTCAAAGCAAATGTACAAACAAAAAACACTTTTCTCTCCTAACTCTAGCACTTAATTCTCTGAGCATGAACAGTTCCTTTGTATAATTAGGTCTTCCTGATCTGCTAAATGACTAAATGTAAATGTTATTGAAAAACAACACAAAAATGCTTGGCTTGAATTATTAGTTTTTTGCAGTATACCCTGATAGAGAGACTCAATGAAGATAACCAGGTCAGACTTTTCCCAGAGCAAATGGGTCATATACTACTTCTTAACCCAGTTCTGCAATAAATGCACAGTCTGGTTATTTAGGCATGTTAAACATTTAACCTACAGTATTCCAGCCTGTGAAGTCTTTACCTGTTGTACAGAACATCTTGTTGTGGAATGTTGAATACAGAGAGATTATCATCTTACCTCACTGGATTTGAGGACCCCAAATAGCGGGTAAAGAAAAGCTGGGACGAGGGCAGCGGCGCCCAGAGGAACAGCTTCCGAAACCCAATATACTGCTGTCACAATCAGGACGTAAGCACATGAGGACTCCTACACAAAAGACAGAACAAAATTGAACATTTCCCAGATTTTCTTTATCTAATATTCACCAATTACATTATTTTAGCAGTTTATAAACATACAAGAGTGTTTATATTTTCTAAAATTGTTTACTTTCTATCTCTCTCTAAATATATTTAATAAAATGATTTATAATATATTTATAAATAATTCTACATTTTAATTTGACTTACGATTTTAGTAATTTTGTTGTGTGTTTTTATTTTTTTTGTGTATATTTATGTATTTTTTAAGACCACATTTAAAAGGATTATATGCAATATATTTGTGACAAGGTGCCGAGGGTCCAAATGCAGTTTATTAACTTTGAGTCACACAAGCAACACACAAGCAAACAGAGGCATGAGGGTAATCCAAAAGCGTAGTCATGTTAACAGGCAAAATGGTCGATAAACAACATAAACAATAAACAACGCAAAGATCAAAAGCACAGCAAGACTAGACAAGGAAACACTTAGAAATGTTACAGAAAAACAGACTCAGCACTGTGTGTGCAAGTGTGGTGTATAAATAGTCCAGGATGTCAGTCCATGATACAGCTGTGTGTATGTAATAAGCGGTGATCCGAAACTGGTGCGTGAGTGAGGTTCCTGATGGTAATGTAGTTCAGCTAGGTAAAAGAATTATAGTTTTCAGCGATCTGCAAGGGCTAGATAGCTGGTGATCACTGGTACAACTATATAACTATTTCTTTGTCATTTCTTTGTATTTCTTTTTGATAAATGAGCAACAACAACAAAATAATACAATAACCAGTCAATATGTTTACAGTTTTATTGTTTAAATTTAAATATTTGCATAAAAAATTTTACATTTATTTTGATTTTAGTATTTAACATTTAATAATATAAAGTTTGCATTCTTTTAGAATGTTTTGTGCTATGTACATCTCAATAGTTCATAAAATAAAAACCCTTTAATAAGTTAATGAAGAAAAATTCTGTTTGCATTTTGTTCAAACAACAAATCTAAAATAAGCTGAAACAACGCAGCTCTTGTTTTATGGGATGGATAACTTATTTGTTTTATTTTTAATCCACTTAAATTTGTAAACAAAATAAGCGAACTTAATTCCTTCATGTTGTCCCAACACAAATCGATTGTGCAACCCAGCATTTTTTTTACAAAGTATTATAAACTGAATGAAATATAGAAAGACTGTGTTCATGTTAAAGTAATAAAATACATATAGACAAGATAAAGAGCTGACTATATACACATTTGCATGTATAAAAAGGAGAGAGGATTTGCATGCAGTCTCTTAAATGCTAGAGCTATTCAGGTCTTCAAATAAACTATTAATTTTTTTATTAAATTACAAGGCAAACAGCAAGAAATCAAATGCGTCAGTCTCCAAATCAGGACAAAAATGCCAAACCAATTTGCCCTGCCAAATATTGACCTCAGCGCATGTATTTCATGTGGATTCACCAATAATTCAACCAATAATTAGTAATTATAAACATGATTTTATCACTTCGGCTGTGTAAAGTCTGAATGCGGAGCTTAGGCTGACAGAATAAGCATGTGTCATGTGACATATTTCATAATTAATCAGATTTCATAACAGCCTAGCACAGTTAATACAAGCTCTCACATTCCAGACACAAATCAAGCTCATGAGGAGTTTGCAGAAAGGCACTGATATGTGGACATATAATAATACTTTATATGAGCTTTAGTTATTCTGGTAAATACAATGAAACTAAACGAAACAACAGATTTTTGTAAAGGGAACAAAACTTTGCTGATTGATTTTTTTAAGAGATGCAATAATAAAAAAAACAGCTTACATTTCATGTTTGGGTCATTTTGAGCCTTTAGGTGTCAAAATACTTTTGTAAGTACATTTTTTAGTGTTTGTTGTAAGAAATGATATTGACAGTTTTTTTTATTACTTTCATTTCGATCAGTTAATCAGGTTTTAACTACATTTGTTTAGTTATACACAGTTTAACTTAATATTTTAGTCAGTCTGACTGATGTCATTTGTAATGACTGGAAAAGTTTGTTTGATTCATCTAAAATTAGTTCAATAGAAATCGTTTTTTACAGTAATGATTGTAATTATAATTGATAATTAAAGACTAATAATGATCAAGTTTAAGTAGTGCAAGAAAACTGCTTTTAAAAATATATATATATTTTACTTCATATGCTTCATATATAATGCTACATTTTTGGGGACTGAACATAAACATGCAAACTTACTGCATAGCATGAAAAAGAATCAGTTTTTCCACCCTTAAATTAAAATTTTATTCAGGTAAAATTAACTGATTTAGTTTGAAGACATATTACATCATTTGCTGTAGGTTGCATAATTGTTTTGCAAGTAATATGCAGAAATAACAAGGTAAAAACACACTGTAAACGGTGATTAAGTAGGCCTCATTCATTCATTCATTCATTCATATTTCTTCAGCTTAGTCTCTATGAACCACCAACTATTCCAGCATATGTTTTACACAGCGAACGCCCTTCCAGCTGCAACCCAATACTGGGAAACACCCATACACACTTATTCTCACACACACATTCATACACTACGGCCAATTTAGTTCAATTCACCTACAGCGCATGTTATTCGACTGTGGGGGAAACCGAAGGAACAACACATGGAGAACATGTAAACTCCACACAGAAACGCAAACTGGCCCAGCCGGGACTCAAACCAGTGATCTTTTTACATTGAGCCACTGTGCCACCCATTAAGTAGACCTACTTTACTTTAAAAAAGTAAGTTGAAACTGTGAAGTTGACTTAAATTCTAGAATTATTTACACATTTACTTAATAATTTTAACAGGTTTAATCCCTCTTTTTTAAAAGCAAAGCCAAGTAATTAGTTTTTGACAAGTGTAGAAGTGTAGTAACATCTTATTAATGAGAAGTTGCTGATCAGATACAGTATTCTTTAGTTATATAAAGAGATATACTGTCGAAATAGAAAATCCTTTACAAATTGTGAGTGCATTCTGAGGGTTATGACAACAAACATACAACAAACATCTGACACATTATTATTCAATATTATCTAATTGGACCCTGTAAAGTCTTCATCATCAGAAAAGAAATATGAATGTACACTAAAAAAATCTGTTAATCAACAGTTTTCGTACATTTATGGTTGTGATTTGCATTATGGGATGTTGATCTCTGCTCTGTCGAGTTTGATGTTGAAAATTCAACTCTACAGTTTAATAAAGTGACTTTTATTGATAATAGTAGTTTGAAATAATATAATGTTTAAGAAATAATATAAAGAGAAATGAGTCTGTAAAATAAAATGTACTAACAGGTTATTACAAAGTTTTTGTAGCGTATATACAACACCAACCCAGACAATATATCACTTTAAACTATTAAATATGTTAATAAAAGTCACTTTTTCCAACTTTTCAAGCTTAAAAGTTGTCATAAAAATAAAGACCAAGGTCCCATAATGCAAATCAAATGCATAAATAACAACATGAATCACAAAATACGTAATACTGCTTATTAACAGATATTTTTTACAGCGTAGCAAATGCATAATGCTTCCTTATATGAGACTTGAGAACCAGCAAACCTCTGTTTACCAATACATACTACATTACACCACCACATTTCTTTTTTTTGGCAGCGGACCTGCTAAAAGCTGATTATCAGTCAGCGTGTGCCTGTGTTCAGAAACTCTGCTTTCGTCCTACAGATTAACAGTCCATTGTTTTTGCCCTGCTTTAATCTCATCATTGCTCAAGACATCAGTCCCATTTAGATCAAACACATTTCTCTGATGGGCCATTGATGTTCATGGTAAACACAATTGATAATTTCCTCCAATTAATCAGGAAAAGTGTGTGATAACAGGATTACGCTCATAACAACACACCTCAGTTTCGACATCGACACAAGCTTCACATTGCATTCATTACATAATGGCTGTGTTGAATGCAGCAGGTGAGATGGGATTAGTCAACTATTGTGACGTCTTTATTTCAGACTCTGCATGCCGAGTATAATCAGACAGATAAGCAGAACGCTGGAAAGGTGATCTAATTAAAAATGCTTAGAGTTCTGTTTTCTTTGCAGATCTGTTTTCAGATATGTGTGTCATTTTCACATTTGTGTATTTATTTATTTTTTTAGCTGTTCAGATCAATTATGTTAAGGGTTACAATTTATTTTTATGCGCAGTGTAAAAAAAGTATTCAAAGTTGTACATAAAACAAAGGGTATTTCGGAATTTCATGTTTAATTTAATGTGTTATTATATTTTTGTAATTGTAAAAATTGCAAGCAATTAGTAAATGAGATAATCTGTTTTAGACACTTAACTAATGTTTCTTATACTGATTTTGTGTTAAACACGAATTGTTGCACCTTTAAATACGAAGATAAAATTAATCTTTACGTCTTTTCATTTCATAAATTATATGATGTAAACATATAATACAGTTAAAATTATGAATAAAATTGTGATTAATACAAGAACATTTAAGTGTTTCTACTGGAAAATTTCACATTAAATGAATCTCATTTGTCATTTCTTCATAATTATTTGTGAAATTTCAAATTTTCTTGCTTTCAATAATGAATTTTTAACGGCCCTGCTTTGTGATATAAGTAAAAATGTTTCATGTACACTGTAAAAAAATCCGTCATTTTATGGTTTATTTCCGACAGATGGGATGCCGGAAAAAAACATAAAATAACACTCGTTAAATTACAGAAATTTATTGTAAAATACCGGACATTAAATTACAGAAATGTCCCTAAATTTGAATTTCTGGTAAATTTATGTAATGTAACCTCTGTTATTTTACAATAAATTTCTGTAATTTAACGGCCGTTATTTTACGTTTTTTTCCGGCGCCCCAGCTGCAGGAAATAAACCATAAAATTATGGATTTTTTTTACAGTGTACCTCACAAATTGTAGACTATCTAATTAAAAATGCTTTATAATTGCACAAGCAGCAGGTCTGTTTTTAGATATTTGTGCCATTTCCACATTTGTATATTTATTTTTTCAGCTGTTTATTGTGTTGAGGGTTACAATTTTATGTGCATTGTAAAAAAAAAAGTATTAAAAGTTGTATATAAAACAAAGGTTTCTTCAGAATTTCATGTTTAATTTAATCCCTTATCATCTTTTTTTATAGTTATAAAATTTGCTATAGCAAAAGTAAATAAAAGCAAATAAAAAAAATCTGACATTTTACTAAAGTTTATTTAACTTATTTTGTATTAAACACAATCTGTTTAGCATCTTTATATCTTTCCATTTCACATAAATTATTTAGTGTACATGTCTTATAATACAGTTAGGGTTATGAATAAAATGGTGATTAATACAACAAAATACATTTTTAGTGTTTCGGCTAGAAATTTGGACTTTTAATTAATCTCATTTGTAATTTCTTCATAATTAATTGTTTGTAATTTTTTTGCTTCCATTAATGAATTTTGAATGGTCCTGCATTGTGATTGAAGTACAAATGAAATACATAAATATAAGAAATAAAATAATTATTTTTTAAATGTTCACAGATTATTACACATCACATTACAGGATGCTACACTTTAATAAATATTCATCAAACAAAAAGAGAATAACAAAATAATTAATATTTCTGTGTCAATATTTCATAGTTAAGTTATATGTTTCTTGCCATTTCATTTTAAATAATTCACAACACTTCCTATTACATATATTAAAAAATATGCTAAATGCTAAACGCATAAATATAAATGTAATGCCTAAAATATAAAAGTTTAAAAGACATTTATAAGTCAAAAAGTGGTTCATGCTCATAATATCTCAAAGCATGACAATACAAAATAAATGGAAAAATGATAGCTACTGGCTTATTACCTGACTATTATTAAGATCATAACTATTTATTAATAGCTATAAAGTATGATCTTATTCTGCATCCCTTATTCTTACCTAACCATGACCTTAGTAACTATTATTAAACAGCTAATAGTAGTTATTAAGCTACTAATGTTAGTTAATAGTTTGTTTATATTGTGAATTGTGACCTAGACTAAAGTGTTATCAAAATTAATGCAAAATGCTCTAATAAGTAAATGTGTAAAGGTCACACAATGCCTCTCTGCATGCTTTGATGATCTTAGACCGAATCTAAGATCCAGCATGCAACACAAATAAACAACATCTGCAAAAACTTTCAAACAAACACTTCAGATCAGACCAGAACTGAACTTAAACAATCGCTGCAGCGTGTTCCTGGAATTTGACCAATCAGGTGAGAGGTCACCGTGGCACCTCGAGTAACCCCCGCAACTACAACTAAAATAATTTTTAACGTTAACGTCCAGGATTTCTGCGGTCATCCATTTACAGCATGTTACCTGTGCAAAAACAGGTAAAATTACCAATCTTTGACCAATGGAATTTGGAATTTGACCAATCAGGTGAGAGGTCACCGTGGCACCTCGAGCAACCCCGGAAACCACAACTAAAATAATTTTTAACATTAATGTCCAAGATTTCCTTTGTCATCCATTTACAGCCAATTTACCTGTCCAAAAACAACTCTTTACTGCGTGATACTGGTATTCCCCATATTAAAATCTGATGTATAGTATCTTTGAAGAGCCACTTGAAATGTCTTCTGAAATGATCATTTTTCACAGGTTCCTGTGTGTAGGATCAGTCATTTCACTATTATGGCAAAACAATTACTTTGTTTTCATTGCATTTAAAGGGAAATAACTGAACATGAATTTAAGAGGCTAAGAAAATCCTCCTTTTAGAGGAAAAATTCTGATTGCACTTATGCAAATCACACTCAGCAAACTCTTCATATGCAAATGACATATATGACATACAAGTTCATATTTGAATTTCGCATGTATAAAATGTACATCCTACATGCAACATATATTTCAAAATATTGCAAAAATGGCCATTTACATATATTTTTAACTACAAATATATACTGTACACACACACACACACACACACACACACACACACACACA
>CAIGQZ010031558.1:1596135-1611777 GCA_903798205.1 Danio tinwini | reverse complement strand
GATAGATAGATAGATAGATAGATAGATAGATAGATAGATAGATAGATGAAAACGTGTAGATTTGTAACTATGGAAGTCAATGGTTACAGGTTTTTAGATTTCTTAAAATATTTTCTTGTTCAATAGTAAAAGAAACTCATGCAGATTTATGGTAGAGTAAATAGTGAGTAAATTGTCACTTTTGGGTAAACTATGCCTTTAAAAACCATATGAACACAAATGTGAATAAGACATACAGTATGTGAACACTGTTGTATGCATAAGCTGTCAAAGTGGAGATTTATTTTATTACTCAAAGAAACAAATAATTTTAAGGAGAAACATATCGTTAAAAATAAAACTACCTTTAAAATATTCATTTTAATTGAAATCTACAGACAGATTGATAAAGTGCAACAAAGAACACTTAAATGTGAATTTTGGATGCTTTCTTTACATTAGAAAAATAATAATAATAATAATCTCAAAATAAGTGTGATACCTTAAAAGCGCATTCAGTCACATGTAAAGTAATCAGCTGTATATGCAAACACAATCCCAACACAAATCTCTGCCTTTCCTCACAGATCAATGATTTGCCTGATTTTCTGAGTGGACAGGACCGTGAGCGATCTCTGCACATTCGTGTTGTTTATACCACAAAGAATGCTGGGAAAAAGAGCGAGAGACCCAAAGGATCCAGCAAAACAACTGAATCTCCATCACGGGCACACAACCCAGCTGCCCGTCATTCTCTGGAGGGTAAAAAACATTTAATCCAATCAATAACTAACAATTAGTCAGGAATTAATTAACTGTGCACAATGCAAATTTGTGTTTAGGGCAGCTTGTTTCCATGTGAGATTAAAAAAAAGAAAAATAGTGACCTTTTTCCTTCGTTATCTTATGAAATTTTCACTAATTTGCGTACATTTCTGGCACAGACATCTAAACGCTAGATGAAGTCAGGCACAAGATGAATTATAATTTCTTTATTTCTTTATTTTTTGACAAATGAAGGTTTTTACAGAAGTGATTTTGGGGTTGTCTTTTTATCACTGCATAATTCAGAAAAAAAAACTGTGAACTGGCAAAAAACAAATAATTAGAGACCCAGAATGTATGGTTAAACCACACACTGACGGTGTGTTAAAGCTGTAATGCCATTAGTGAAGTGTGTTAATCTGCGAGCTCATGCTTGACCCACATTGACTCTGATGTGTGTCAGTGGTCAGTTCTGTGCTCCTTTTATCCATTAGAGATGTGCACATGACACCTCAGCATGGAGATTTTCTGCACGGGGCAGAAAAGCTGCTTAACCCCTGCTGGATATACAGCTGACTGAGGTTAACTATGAGGAAGAGCAGAAGGACACTCAGCATTCAGACATACTGTAAACTATTGACTTCATCTGATGGAGAGCATTCACTCACTGAGAAAATTCTTCTGTGGGAATTTCATGGGGGCAGCATGGTGGCGCAGTGGGTAGCACAATTGCCTCACAGCAAAAAGGTCGATGGTTCGAGCCCCGGCTGGGTCATTTGGCATTTCTGTGTGGAGTTTGCATGTTCTCCCAATGTTCGCTTGGGTTTCCTCCGGGTGCTCCGGTTTCCCTCACAAGTCCAAAAACATGTGGTATAGGTGAATTGGGTAGCAGCCTAAATTGTCCATAGTGTATGTGTGTATGTTTCCCAGTGATGGGTTGCAGCTGGAAGGGAATCCGCTACATACAGTAAAACATATGCTGGATAAGTTGGCGGTTCATTCCACTGTGGCGACCTCAGATTAATAAAGGGACTAAGCCAAAAAGAAAATTAATGAATGAATAATGGCCCATGTCAAAGTGAATGTATTATTAGTGTATTTATCAAAATAAATATTCATTCATTCATTTTCCTTCAGCTTAGTCTCTTATTTATCAGTGGTCGCCACAGCGGATTGAACCACCAACTATTCCAGCATATGTTTTACACAGTGGATGCCCTTCCAGCCTCAACCCAGTACTGAGAAACATCCATACACCCTAGTTTCCACACACACTCATACACTATGGCCAATTTAGCATATTCAATTCACTTATAGGCCACTGTGCTGCCTCAATATAAAAATAATAATAAAAATAATAATTTCCCATGTCATCTAATAAATTTATTATTTGCATGTTTATCAATATAATATTTTTTTGAATGTTAATATATATTTAACATTTTAAACAACTTAAAGGTGAATAAAAAAAACACATTCATGCACATAATTTATTATTAAATAATAAATTATGAAACATTATAGATCGTTTGCATATTTAAATGGATAACACACAGTAAAAAGCAATTAGTTACTTTAAAACAGTGAGTAAACTAATTGTAACTTGGAACTGTTAAGTTGATTTGTATTATTATGCACATAGTTTGTTTACTTAATGTTTTTAAGGCAATGAATTTACTCACTTTTAAAAGTAAAGTCAACTAATCGCATCATACAGTCTACTAAAAAAGTTACTACACTCTCAGAAATATGGGGTGGTACCTTTTCAAAAGGTACACATTTGTGCCTTAAAGGTCCATATTAATACCTGAAGGGTACATATTATACCTAAAAACTACAAAAAGTGTTCCTCTTAAAATTTGTATGTACTAATATATACTTTTGGGGTACCAATATGGACCCTTTAAGTACAAATGTGTACCTTTTGAAAAGGTACCACCCCACTGACAGCTCACGTACCTTTATTTCTGAGTCTAGCAAACCATTAATAATATAATGCTAAAAATTTATTTGAAAGTTTTAATACATATATATATATCTGGTGGCACATTGGCTCAGTGGTTAGCACTGTCAATGCACAGCAAGAAGATCTCTGGTTCAAGTCCTGGCTAGGTCAGTTGGTATTTTTGTGTGGAGTTTGCATGTTCTCCCTGTGTTGGCGTGGGTTTCCTCCGGGTGCCCTGGTTTCCCCCCCAATCCAAAGACATAGCTGTAGTTGAATTGGATAAACTAAACTGGCCGTAGTGTATGAGTGTGTGTGAATGAGTGTGTATTAATGTTTCCCAGTGCTGGGTTGCAGCTGGAAGGGCATTCGCTGTGTAAAACATATACTGGAATAGTTGGCAGTTCATTCTGCTGTGGTGACCTCTGAAATAGAGACTAAGTCAAAAGAAAATGAATGATTGAATAAATTAATCTCAACATCACTTATGATTTTTTTTTTGTTTAATACAAAATCAAAATAAATAATTCAAGTAAAGATATTGTCAAGCATCTGCCTGTACATTTAGAACAAATCAAAGGATTTTTACAAAAGTTGAACCTGACATTGATGCTTACACACTGACAGTCCTAAATAGCAGCAGGACTAAAGTAATGCAGAAATGTGTTGTGTTGTGTTTGTGCTTTCTTAGGAGTGAATGCGCTTCTCCTGTCAGCATCTGAATCCTCCAGCTGGAGAATCTCTCCTTCATCATTAAGGTAAAACAGCAGCACAAAGAGTCTTTCAGGAGAGTTTTATCTCCAGTGCGCAGATTTTTACTGCCTCACGCTTTACAATGCACAACCAGCAGACTCACTTTAAACAGACAGTTTGCTTGGCAACTCCAGCTTCAGTGAACGCATTAAACAGACCGGCGGGACGGTAAATGTGGAGATCTTCAGCTTTGTGTTTTATTTCATTTCAGTTTTTTGGATTTCGTTTTAAGTATACAGGGGTCTTACTGTTATCTGTCGTTTGCTTATAAATGACAGTAATTTGACTTTCATGTGTCCAGATGCATAACTGTTTATTTTAAAGAATATATATTTACATTTTTTTTTATTTAGAATTTTCTATTTTTGTGGTGGTTGTTTGACTTTTGGTTTAGGTTTTAGTCTTTTTTTGTTGGTTTATTTTTGTCATGTGTGTTTTTTTAATACATCTATATAGTTTTTTATATTATTATTTTCATTTAATCATTTTTTACTTCAGCTTAGTCACTTATTTATATATATATATATATATACACAATTTCTGTTTAACGGAGAGAAGATTTTTCAACCCATTACTAAACATAATAGTTTTAATAACTCATTTCTAGGGCCACACGGAATCTGTGCGCGCATCCTTAATTCTGTTTATTTACTTGTGTAAATATATGTAAATCAAAATTTATTCCGTTTTTAAATTAATTACAGTAATATTATTGACTAATATAAAAATGTTCATCTGATTTATGTGCAATGCAGTTTGTACAGTAATATTTTCTGTCTTGTAGTTAATATATTATATGAGAGATTTGCTTTGCTTACTAAATAAAGTGAATCTAATTGGATTTGCATTTTAAACATTAAATAAAAGTTTAAAAGGTATTATTTTTTTATTTCACACATTAAGGTTTTAGTTATGACACTACCAAAATAATTCAGCAGAAACCTGCAGATTTTTACCAAAATTCTCTGCAGAAATAGCAAAAAATGTCCACAGATTCCGTCTGGCCCTACTCATCCCTAATAACTGATTTATTTTATCTTTACCATGATGACAGTAAATAATATTTTACTAGATATTTTCAAGCCACTTTTATACAGCTTAAAGTGAAATTTAAAGGCTTAACTAGGTTAATTAGGTTAACTAGGTAGGTTGGGGTAATTAGGCGAGTTATTGTATAACGGTATATGGCATATGGTTTGTTCTGTGCACAATCGCAATTGCTTAAAGGGGCTAATATTTTTTACCTTAAAATAGTTCTTAAAAAATTAAAAACTGCTTTTGTTCAAGCCGAAATAAAACAAATAAGACTTTTTCCAGAAGATAAAATATTATCAGACATACTGTGAAAAATTCCTTGCTCTGTTAAACATCATTTGGGAAATATTTAAAAGAGAACTAAGAATTTAAAGGGGGGCTAATAATTCTGACTTCAACTATATATGTTTGTGTAGTTGTTTCTATTATAACTTTAAAATTTTAGTCAATTTGATGTAAATAATTTGTATATTTAATGCCTATATAATTTAGTTTTTTATATTTTCTGTTTTCACTTTTAGTCATTTTAATAGTATAGTTTTAATAATAGTTTAATACTTATTTTTTACATTTTTTCTTTTCTTTTCTTTTCATTTATGTTTTTTAAAGTTAAGTTTATTTTAATTGAAATCAGAATTATTAAACCCCCTTAATTATTAGCCCCCCTGTTTATTTTTCCCCCAATTTAACAGTTTAACAGAGAGGAGATTTTTTTCAACACATTTCTAAACATAATAGTTTTATTAACTCATTTCTAATAACTGATTTATTTTATCTTTGACATGATGACAGTAAATAATATTTGACTAGATATTTTTCAAGACACTTCTATACAGCTAAAAGTGACATTTAAAGGCTTAACTAGGTTAATTAGGTTAGCTAGGCAGGTTAGGGTAATTAGGCAAGTTATTGTATAATAATAGTTTGTTCTGTAGACTATCGAAAAATACATAGCTTAAAGGGGCTAATAATTTTGACCTTAAAATGGTTTATAATTTTTTTTTCTAGCCAAATTTAAACAAATAAGACTTTCTCCAGAAGAAAAAATATTATCAGACATACTGTAAAAATTTTCTTGCTCTGTTAAACGTCATTTGGGAAATATTTAAACACGAAAAAACTAATTAAAGGGGGGCTAATAATTCTGACCTCAACTGTAATTATATTTATAGCATTTTTAACGGAAGATAGTTTTTTTTATTATATCTTTTTAGATTTTTTTTTTAGCTAAAGTTTTTGTCATTTGTGTTGTTTAAACATCTATACAGCTTTGTATTATTACATTTTTTATATGTGATATTTTCTTATATTCTGTTTTGATAAGTTTTAGCTGTAGTAATTGAGCATTTTTGGTATTGTAGATATTTTATGTCTATTTTATTTCTGGGTTGGTTTTCCTCATTGCAATTGTAAAGTTTTAGTCAACTTATTGTTCTAATGTCGGCGACATAGTGGCTCAGTGATTAGCACTGTCGCCTCACAGCAAGTAGGTCGTTGGTTCAAGTACCAGCTGGGCCAGTTGGCATTTCTGTGTGGAGTTTGCATGTTCTCCCCATGTTAGTGTGGGTTTCCTCCGGGTGCTCCGGTTTCCCCCACAGTCCAAAGACATGCGCTGAATTGAATAAACTAAATTGGTCATAGTGTATGAGTGTGTGTGTGTGTGTGTGTGTGTGTGTGTGTGTGTGAATGCGAGAGTGTATGGGTGTTTCCCAGTACTGAGTTTCAGCTGGAAAAGGCATCCGCTGCATAAAGCATATGCTGGATAAGTTGATGGTTCATTCCGCTGTGGCGACCCCTGATGAATAAAGAGACTCAGCCAAAAACAAAATGAATGAATGAATGTTTTAATGTCTAGATTTTTGTACTTTCTTTTGTGTTTGTATTTTTGGTAATTTAGTCATTTTAATTGTATGTATAGATTTTTTTTTCAATTTTATTTTATTGTTTCATTGTAAATTCTATTTATTTTACTTAAAGTTCAATAGATGTTATTATATTTATAGCATTTGCAAATCAATGATGTTGATGTGAGTGTGTGTTTTGCTTTGGTGTTTGTCTCCTGCTGGGGAACATCAGGAGCAGAGGGGAATCGTTGGCTTAGAGACTCACAAACACAGCAGACGGATTGCTATTACACAACACATTCTTTCATTTTATATACTAAAAATTACTTTAAAGGGCTGTGGAGTCATAGTAGGGATATTTTAAGATTATTTGAATATCCGGATTGAAGTTCCTTCATAATAATAGCGTTTTTTTGTGTGTGTGTACACAGTTGAAGTCAAAATTATTCACCCTTTTTCAAATATTTCCCAAATGATGTTTAACAGAGCAAGGAATTTTTCACAGTGTTTACTATAATATTTTTTCTTCTGGAGAAAGTCTGATTTGTTTTATTTCGGTTAGAATAAAAGCAGTTTTAAATTTTTTCAAACCCATTTTAAGGTCAATATTATTAGCCCCCTTAAGCAATATTTTTCTTCGATTGCCTACAGAACAAACCATCATTATGCAATGACTTGCCTAATTACACTAACTTTAACCTAATTAACCTAGTTAAGCCTTTAAATGTCACTTTAAGCTGAATACTTGTATCTTTCTAAACATCTAGTCAAATATTATGTGCTGTCATCATGACAAAGATAAAAGAAATCAGTAATTAGAAATGAGTTTGCAGAGTAAGTTCCTCTCTGAAGCGCTGCAATGTGAGCCTCCAAAGAGGAAATGGTGAGAGCAGAGAGATCATGTGTTACATATGCATGTTTTATGAACGCAGAAAAAGAAAAGACGGATCTTGTAAATCGGAGGCCACCGGCAGTAGAGTTTACTGTTTCTTTTTATGGCTTCTCTTTTTCTACTAACTCCTCAGTTTTGAAAGTTTACTCAGTGCATCGGAGTTACTTGTTTATAGCGTTGTTTATACAATGTTAAAATTGCTGGGTTCCACACAATTCCTTCATGTTGTTTCAACACAAGCCGATTAAGTTTGTTTTTTACAAATTTAAGTGGATTGAACATAATTAAGTTGTCCCTTAAAAAAACTCAAGAATTGTGTTATTTCAACTCATTTTAAATACGTAGATTGAACAAGCAGCTAAAATAATTTTGTGATTGTAGATTATTTTAGTTTAGTTTTTTATGTAAGGAATAACAATGTCTCAAATGTGTATTCGTTTTTAATTATTCAATGACCTGGAGTTGATCATTCTACTTATACTACGGTTATTACACCTACAGACACTGTTACTGTGACTTTTGTCAGGGTTTGTACCTCAAATAAAAATTGAAAATAAACTCACAGCTCAGTGTCTTTAACAACCAATCAAAATCAAGCATACACGTGCCCCATATTATAATTAAATGGAAATGATTCACTTTAGTCATTTAGTATTTAATATTTTTGTTTAGTTACTTTATGTCATGCATTTACCATTTTTACTATTTTTTAATACACAAAAAAAATTTGTCATAACTCAATGTTGGGTCAGATTAATTATTACAATATTATTAAGCATTCAAATGATCTATATTATAATTAAATGTAAATGGTATTTCACTTTAGTCTTTAAGTATTTAATATATTTAATTTTTTTGTAATTTTATGGCATGCATTTAGCATTTTTAGCATTATTTATACACTCTAAAAATTTTAGTAACTCAATGTTGGGTCAAATATAAAAAATATAATTTTTTACCTAATTGTTTGGTTTGACCCAACATTGGGCTATGACAACATTTGAATATTTCATTCTCATTCTTTTATTTTCATTGCATTTCCCGCCTTTGTATTAGCATTTCTGATTTTAATTTAGTTCATGTTTATTTCTATAGTGCTTTTCACAATAATTATTGTTTCAAAGTAGCTTTACACATTATTGCATTGCAATCAAATTCAGAAAAATTAAGGTTGTTAGTTATCGTAACTTTATTAGTTGCTAATAACTTTGCCTAATAAACTAGTAGCTTTTAACAGTTAAAGCTATTATATTTAAACATAGTGAACCTGCATATATAGCATATAGGTATGTACATGTACATGTTTTATGAAGTGTATATGTGTATTAACGGTTTGTGTTGTTCCATACTTTGTTAGCTTTATTTCAAACGACTAAATATTTGACTACAACAACACCAATATATCCCAACGAAAGCCACTAAATTACTAAATGATTGAATCCACTATAGTTCTGTTATTATTAGTTGTAAGCGTTTTTGTTTTGGTATATATCTCAGTGTTTGTTGCTGGCGTCATTCACACTGTTGCCTGAACATAAGAGGAGACGCAGAACCCTGAAACAATAAATGCCCAATTAAAACCTCAGCGGAACCTGCCAGCCTGACGATCATAATGACGCACGTTTATGGTTAAAGATGCCAGTCGTCGCTGATCTGAGAGCAGTGTGAACGTGTGACTCAGCCCCTGCCCGAGGGAAGCCATTAGTTCATGTTTAACACATATTTGTGAGCTTCAGGCAGGAGACGCTTGCTAAATCACAAGAGACGAGTTTTAGCTGTTATTTAAAGGGAGCTTTACTGCTGTTTAATAAGAGACTACAGCTGAAGGTTGTACAAAATGGCTTGTAGTTAGTTATCATCTTACTTCCTTAGTCAATTTGTTATAATTAATACAAAGTCATAATGTAAAAAAATATTTTAGTTAAATTTTTTAGGTAAATCAATTTATCTTTTCTAGTCACTCCAGGTAATTGGTTATATTAGACATTGTTTTCTAAAATGTTATGTTTTAACATGTAAATGAAGCATTCAATATGAGCATATAATTTGCATATATTAAAATCAGAGCATTGGGTGAAGTCATACTGTAAGAAAAACCATGTTTTACATTTTTTATATGCAAATCAGACATTCAATGTGAGCATAAAATTTGCATATATTAAAATCTGAGCATTGGATAAAATCATACAGTAAAAATGTTGCTGTCTTTTTAAATATGCAAATGATGCATTTAATATGAGCATGTAATTTGCATATATTAAAATCAGAGCATTGGGTAAAGTCACACTGTAAAAAAAATCATGTTTTACATTTTTTTATGCAAATGAGGCATTCAATATGAGCATATAATTTGCATATATTAAATTTGGAGCATTGGATAAAATCATACTGTAAAAAGAATTGCTGTCTTACTTTTTAAAATATGCAAATGAGGCATTCAATATGAGCATATAACTTGCATATATTAAAATCTAAGCATTGGATGAAGTCATACTGTAATTTTTTTGCTGTCTTTTTTCAGAATATGCAAATGAGGCATTCAATATGAGCATAGAATTTGCAAATATTAAAATATGAGCATTGGATAAAATCATACTGTAAAAAATGCTGTCTTTTTAAATATGCAAATGAGGCATTCAGTATGAGCATATAATTTGCATGTAATAAAATCTAAGCATTGGATGAAGTCATACTGTAAAAAAATGTTGCTGTCTTTTTATATGCAAATGAGGCATTCAATACAAACATATAATTTGCATATATTAAAATCTGAGCATTGGATAAAGTCATACTGTGAAAACATTGCTGTCTTAAATTTTTTTGTTGAGTCAACTTTTCTTGCCATCGTGTTATACTTCGCCAGTTAATTGGTTATAATAGGAATTATTTTCTAAAATGTTATGTTTGAATATGCAAAGGAGGCATTCAATATGAGCATATAATTTGCATGTATTAAATTCTGAGCATTGGATGAAGTCATACTGTAAAAATATAGCTGTCTTACATTTTAATATGCAAATGGGGCATTCAATATTAGCATATCATTTGCATATAATAAAAATCTGAACATTGGATGAAGTCATACTATAAAAAACAGTATAATTTAGTATAATAGTATAATAAAATGGCATATGAACACATCCATCTATAAAAACCTAATCATGATACAAAAAAACTGCACTTTGTTGTCTGTAAGATCTGCTTATTTGAAGTATGTTTGAAATGTATGATACAACTGATTTTAATGTATTTTATTTGAAATCTACAGTTGACAATGTGCCAAAAAGAAAACACTTAAAAGTCTATTTTGGATGTTTTCTTTTCATTAGAATGAAAATAACTTATTAAAATATTTACCAAATTGCTTAAAATCTCAGAATGATCAGTGTTTTTCCTGTAGCATCCTGATTTGTGGGCTTTATTGAATTGCTGGTGTGCTCTGTGAGAGTTTCAGCCATCAGAGCAACAGTGAAAAGTAGGTCAGGGCACCTAAAAACGGTTTGTGGGCATTTTCCACTAGGCAAAATAATGAGAATGTTGAGGCATGGAAAGAATTGCGCTTTATTCCATGTAATAGGAATATTCCCTGAAAAGTAATGATGATGATGATGATGATGGTTGGCATCTAAACGCTGAAGCTCTTTGTTATTGAACATGTTGCTCAGCAGCACCTCCTGCAGGATATATTCTGTTAAAGTGGCTTTTGTGCTTTTATCAAAGGCTAAATTATACAGTCCAGAGGAGCTCTTTGAAGACACCTGCTTTATTAGAAAATAGATTTATCTTAGACCACTTTATTAGGATTATATTCTGTTGCAAATGATCAAGGAAAATAAAAAATAGTTTTTGGATCTTAAATGACTTTTAATAATGTTTGTTTAATTAAGAAACGTAATGATATTTATTTGATAGTAGTTGTTATTGCCGCCTGCTTTGTTAATAATAATAAAATATATTCAAATCCTAAATAAATATACAGTCAGAATTATTATTTTTTTCTTCTGGAGAAAGTCTTATTTGTTTAATTTTGACTAGGATAAAAGCAGTTTTTAATTTTTTAACAACCATTTTAAGGTCAATATTATTAGCCCCTTTAAGCTATTTATTTTTTCCATAGTCTACAGAACAAACCATTGTTATACAATAACTTGCCTAATTACCCTAACCTGCCTAGTTAACCTAATTAACCTAGTTAAGCCTTTAAATGTCACTTTAAGCTGTATAGAAGTGTCTTGATAAATATTTAGTAAATTATGATTTAATGTCATCATGGCAAAGATAAAATAACTCAGTTATTAGAGATGAGTTATTAAAACTATTATGTTTAGAAATGTGTTGAAAACAGTCTTCTCTCTGTCAAACAGAAATTGGGAAGAAAAAAAACAGGGGTGCTAATAATTCTGACTTTAACTGTATATATATATATTTATATATATATATTTTATCCACATTTATTAGTAGTTTTTAATAGTTTTAATTAAAATTACCTTGCTTGCTATCATAAAGTTTTTGCAATATTATTATTATTTTAGTTTAATATTGATGTTACAATAATTACTTAAATGTTAACATTTTATCTTTTTAATATTTCAATAATTTCAATAATTTTATTTCAAATAATACTTAATATAAATATACTATAATAAATATAATAAATAATAATGCATTTTAATGCCTTTTAACCATTCTTTATTATAATTTATTAATAATAAAAAATATTTAAGATGGTTTTATGACAAGATCTTAATCATTAGTAACAATTTTATTTATTTTTAGTAGACTTTAATTATGATTTTAAGTTTTAAAAATTGTGGTGTAACAATTTTTTATGTTTTTTCATAATAATAATATAACAATAATAATAGTAACAGTATTAGTTGTAGTTGTAGTAGTAGCATTTTTTTTCTTTTTGCAGTTTTTGAAGACTTTTTATTATGATTTTTGAGAAAATAAAAATAATATCAATGAAATATTATGATAATGCTATTTTCTCTATCATCTCTATCATTTCTCTATCTGTATCATCCTATTTCAACACATTGCTTTTAATTTTGCTACATCCATTTTTACCATGTTCTCTAAATAAATTTTGACCTAATGTAATTTGTCTATTATAGTGACAGCGCTCTGGAAGAAGAAGAAGAGGAAGAAGAGGAAAGTGTGATTCCTAAAAGACGTTCAGCATCCTGTCCAAACCCAGTAGTGCCGCGTCTGTTTAGTTCCTCCCCTGCTTCTCCTCTGCCAAACCTCAGCCATAATGAACACAGATGGAGGAAAAGCTCTGAAGCGTTCAGTCACAGGGGTTCAGTCCTGAGCAAAGCCATGAGGAGAACAACAACAACAACAGACAAGCAGAAGGACGAGGAGAAAGAGGAGGAGCTGCACCTTTATGCTGTTTCTCCATCCTCACGAATATTCCTTCACCTCCAGAGCTCCTGGAGCAGCTACATCATAGTGCGTCTCTGTGTGTGTGTGTGTGTGTGTGTGTGTGTGTGTGTGTGTGTGTGTGTGTGTGTTTGTCATAGCCATAATTGTGTCTTAAAGAGATAACATGCAGTTTATTTGTGTAAGGTGATCTGTTGATGTAGAAAATAATTGCAATTGAATTACATTTGATACAGATTGTAAGTTACGAATCTGAAAGTCTTTATGCAAAGCAATGCATTGATATTTTGAAACTTTGTTACTGTTTATTTAGATTTTTTATATGTATATTATATTTAATTTTTAGTGTTATTTTGTTCTTATTATTATTACTATTACTATTGAATATTATTATTAATAAGAATCAATGTAAAGCTACATCATAGTGCGTCTGTGACTGTGTGAGTGTGTCTATGTGTTCGACATAGCCATAACTGTGTGTTTATTAGTCAAAATGCAAGCTAATTGTGTATGAAGATCAGTTTATATAAAAAATAATTGCATTTGATGCAGGTTGAAATTTACGAGGCGAGGCATTAAAGAGAGAGAGAGAGAGAGAGAGAGAGAGAGAGAGAGAGAGAGAGAATTTCCTACATATCAAATTACATTTTATTTATTTAAATTTTTTGCACATTTATTTTATATTAAGACTTTACAGTTTAACATTATGTATATGTTTATAGACAGCATATTTAATTTTCATCATTTTCCTGAAGTTTTACCATCTGACATCTTACAATATTAAGACACTAATAATAGTATAATAAATAAATAAAATTCATTCATTCATTTTCGGCTTAGTCCCTTTAATAATCTGGGGTCGCCACAGCAGAATGAACCGCCAACTTATCCAGCATATGTTTTACACAGCGGATGCCCTTTTAGCTGCAACCCATCACTGGGAAACACCTATACATTCTTATTCACACACATACACCACAGACAATTTAGCTTACCCAATTCACCTATAGCGCATGTCTTTGGACTTGTGGGGGAAACCGGAGCACTCAGAGGAAACCCACATAAGCACGGGGAGAACATGCAAACTGACTTAGGCGAGGCTTGAACCAGCGATCTTCTTGCTGTGAGGCGAGAACGCTACCCACTGTGCCACCATGTCACCTAAATTAATAAAATAATAATAATAACAACAACAACAATAATAATAATAATAATGAAAGATTATATATTGTTCACACTTTTATAATAATTATTTTGATTAATAGGAATAATACATTTTATCATTACTATATGCTCTATATAAAATATAATATATACTGTATTTTCCTGGGGTTTTATCATCTGACTGCCTACAATAGTTACCACTACTAATAAAAGTATAATAAAAAATGTATATAATAATAATAATAATAATAATAATGAAGGATTATATATTATTCACACTTTTGTAATAATTGTTTTTAAATTAAAAAAATATAATATATATAATACTGTAATTACTGTATAATGTATATACCCTCTGATTTATTAGCCCCCCTGTTTATTTTTTTCCCTAATTTCTGTTTAACGGAGAGAAAAAATTTCCACACATTTCTAAACATAATAGTTTTAATAACTCATCTCAAATAACTGATTTATTTTATCTTTGCCATGATGACAGTAAATAATATTTGACTAGATATTTTTCAAGACACTTCTATACAGCTTAAAGTGACATTTAAAGGCTTAATTAGGTTAATTAGGTTAACTAGGCAGGTTAGGGTAATTAGGCAAGTTATTATATAATGATGGTTTGTTCTGTAGACTATTAAAAAAATATATAGCTTAAAGGGGCCAATAATTTTGACCTTAAAATGGGTTTTAAAAAAAAATTTAAAACTGCTTTTATTCTAGCCGAAATAAAACAGATAAGACTTTCTCTAGAAGAAAAAAATATTATCAGACATACTGTGAAAATTTCCTTGTTCTGTTAAACATCATTTGGGAAATATTTAAAAAAGAAAAAAATTCAAAGGGGGTTCAATAATTCTGATTGCAATTATATATATATATATATATATATACACACACACACACTATTATCATATTATGATAAATATTTAAAGTAAAATGTTAAAATACCTATAAAAGCTGATTCTGAAAGGTTTACAGGTCAAAAAACAAAGCATTTTTCCATGTAAGAATAAAAGTAAATGTTTAATAAACACAACTTACTTTTTTTAATAGTAAACCTTCTGAAATGTCACGTTTTCTCCTTTCTAGAGATCAACTTTGATGCTGGACCCAGTGTACATGAAGAAATGTGGCCTGTCCTCCTCTTCTCCTCAGAAACCGCTAAATCATAAGATCAGGTATCTTTCTTTTTCAAATCGCTCATGTTTATTAATGTTTAATGCACAGGATGAAAGTGTGTGTGAGTTTGTGTGCTGGTGTGTTTACAGCTGGGAAAGGACGTGTCAGTTGTTCAGTCAGTTGAGTGGAGAGCTGCTCCAGGAGAACATCAGTCTGGAGAGTCTGTATTTACTGCTGCAGGAGCTGCGCACAGCCACATACCGAAACCCCACCATCAAAAAACTCTTCTGGAGGGTGAGAGACTGTTGCGTGCTCCAGAGTTGACATGCTATTCAAACTGCTCCATGCTGCTTATGAAATAACCCTTTATGTGTGTGTAATATTAGTGACCACACAAAAGAGCAAATTGACCAATCACAACTGACATGGCAATCTGAACAATTAGAGCAGACTGGGTCATCTGACCAATCAAAGCAGAGTAGAGTAAATTAACCAATCACAACATACTTTGCCATCTTACCAATCAGAGCACAGAAGAGTCAATAAATCAATCACTACACACTCTGCCATCTGGCCAACCAGAGCAGACTAGATTATTTGACCAATCAGAGCAGACTGTGCCATCTGACCAATCAAAGTAGATGGGTTATTTGACCAATGAGAGCAGACTGTGCCATCTGACTAATCAGAGCAGACAAGGTTATCATACCAATCAGAGCAGAGAAGAACAGAGTAAATTAACCAATCACAACATA
>CAIGQZ010031558.1:1560044-1596125 GCA_903798205.1 Danio tinwini | reverse complement strand
CCAATCAGAGCAGAGAAGAACAGAGTAAATTAACCAATCACAACATATGTTGCTATCTGATCTCACTAATCAGAGCAGACTGGTTTATTTGACCAATCACAGCAGACTGTGTCTTCTGGCCAATCAGATAACAGCAGAGTCAACTGACCGATCACAACACACTCAGTCATCTGACCAATCAGAGCAGACTTGGTTATCATAACAATCAGAGCAGAAAGGAGTAGAGTAAATGAACCAATCACAACATATTTTGCCATCTGACTGATTAGAGCAAACTGGGTTTTTTGACCAATCAGAGAACAGCAGAGTCAACTGACCATTCACAACACACTCAGCCATCTGACAGATAAGAGCAGACAGGGTTAACCAATCAGAGCAAGCTTTGCCATCTGAACCATCACAGCAGACTAGGCTATTTAACCAATCAGAGCAGATTGTGCCATCTGACCAATTAGAGCATACTAGGTTATCATACCAATCATAGCAGAGAGGAGTTGAGTAAATTAAAAGTAGACTGGGTTATTTGAGTTGGAGTTGAGTACAGCAAAGTCGACTGACCAATCAGAACAGAGTTAGCTATCTGACCAATCAGAACAAACTAGGTCATCTGACCAATCAAAGCAGACTAGGTCATCTGACCAATTACTTGGCCATCAGACCAATCAGAGGTTACAGATACCAGTTTCTTGAACCAACCATTTCAGACATTAAGAAAAAAGCACTGATACTTTGATTGATGTAAACATATTGAGGGACATTAAAAAACATGACATCCTTTAGAATAGTACAATAGTGCCACAAAGAAATTCACAAAATGTTCTCTCTTATTTTTTTGCTCTTCAGTCTCCTGACCTTTATCCTTTCCTGGTGAAAACTCTGTCTGAGAGCTCTCAGGGGGAGCAGGGAGGCGTTCACACAGCTGATAGACTTCTGTAAGCCGACATGCATATGTATATCTTGTGTTCTGCAGCTAACTGATGCATCAGTTACATGTCAGTCAGTCTCATAACAAGCTAAACATGTTAATCCATCTTTACAAGTTATACAACATTGGAATGAGATTTGTTTTCCGGCGATCTGGTCCTTAAAACTGTCTTTAATAATATTTTCAGAGCGTTAAAACATTCAAACTAAATTTTTACTATTAACAGGATTTTTTTAATTGTACTGCTTATCCTGAGCATATTCAAAAAGTTAGCAAAATTGCCCTAAAAAGCCCTAAACAATTATAAAAACGACACTTTTTGAATGTTCTGAGAATATATTATTATTATATTTTCATAACGTCATCTTTAGTTTTGGTTGAATTCACGCTGTTTCTGTTTATCTGTGCAATAATCAATGCAGTTTCTGCTATTAAGATAAAGACAATGGCTCTGTGTCCTACAGGCTTTGCACTGTAGTGGTTCAGATATTAAGCCTGATGTTCAGGGAAACAGAGATCGAACCAAAGAGGCTCAGCATGTTGACGGCTAAAAAGTGAGTGATTCTGCCTTTAATATTACATCAGTGTGATCTTATTATTGAAAGCTTATGTTAATAAGACGTGGCTGTTTTTGATGCAGAGGGGATACTACAGCAAACATGCTGCTCGCTTTAGTGTGTGATCCAGATCTTCAGCTGCCAGACGCTACTAATGGAACCAAATCTTCAATTAATAAGGTAGTCCATTATGGATTAAAATGTAATTAAATACTGTGCTTCAACATATATATCTTATACATTACCCAGTGTGAGGAACAGACAAAAAAGGACATTCTTATTCTGGTCTTATTCTATTACTCTGGTCTATGATCAATTAATTTATGATAATCAAATGTAAATTATGATAATCAAATGTCTTTGTGTTTGGCAGCTGCAGAGTCTGCAGGCAGACTATCTGGATGCAGCATCTGCTCTGCTGTTTGAGGTGGTTGTGCTCTGTCAGGAGGTCAGTCTGTACAATATATATGCTGCAGGTCAATGATAATATTAAATACATGTTTAAAGCTTTTGAAAGATATCCAATAAGCTTTCCGAGGCTTGATTGGATTTATTTAATAAATAATAAAATGTGAAATACTTTTACAGTTTAAACAGCTGTTTTTAATGTGGATAGATTTTATAATGTTATTTATTTGGCCAATTCATCCATTTATCCAAAGATTAATTTTCGGAATGATTACTTCAGTTTTACTTTAAAAAATAGTCCTAATATGATTTGACAATTATTTATTTATTTATTTATTTTTACTCCTGCTACTTTATTTTATTGTGGAAACTGTGATATACCATCCTTAAGATGACTAGAGTACATTTAAATAAATCAGTAAAGGACATCCATATTTTTATACAACAACCCAGCTACAAAAACGTTTTCTAAGCAAGACACGTTTCCATTAGGTCATGAAAACGTTCAATGTTTTTTATACATTAATTAATTTAGTTGAATGTGTTTAAAAAAATTAAAATAAATACCCGTATTTATTTTGAAGGATTTTTTTCTTCAAAGGTGAAAGCTTAATTTTAAATGATTTCTGAAGATCATGTAATCATCAGCTTTGATACACAGAAATAAACAACATTTTAAAATAAAACAAAATAAAACAGAGAACAGTCATTTTAAATTCCAATAATATATCACAAGTTTACTGTACCCCCCCCCCCCCCCTAAAAATCAGTCTTGTATATGACATATAAAAAAATTTATTATTCCACAGTATTAGTCTGTTGTCCATATACACAATATATGCATATTTACCACTGATCACTTTTACTCATCTCTTTTGCTATTCAAAGGCTAGTCGCACACCTGCTCTGGGACATTTCCTTACCATTGGCTGGGTGTTTCAATTGCTTACACCACATCCATTCTTAGTAAGTATAAATCAATTCATTTTCAAGTAGATTTGCATATTTGAGTCCACAAAATGAACATATCAGAACGTATGTGTGAACATACCTTCAGCTAATGTGTTTATCTCCATCTCAGCTCCCGTTTGTTGGATATCAGGCCCAGCAGGCGGTTCTGGTTCTCTCAGGCCCGCAGTTTCCCATCAGCCCCTCTCAGGCGGTTCTTCTGTACCAGCGATGTAGTGTTTTATTAGCCTGCCTGCAGCACAGCCCCTGCTTGAGCAAATACATCAAGACAGGATTCAAGGAGGAGTTCAGGTCCCTCAGGAGCTTCATTAAGCAAAACATAACATTTTTTACTACTCTTTTCTTGGAGAATAGTTTTAATTATAGCCAATTAAAACCTAAATTAAAATTTTTTAATTATTCAGTTTTTAATTGTTATTTTAATTCATTCATTCATTCATTTACCTTCGGCTTAGTCAGGGGTTGCCACAACAGAATGAACTGCCAACTATTCCGGCATATGTTTTACGCAGTGGATGCCCTTCTAGCTGCAACCCAATACTGGGAAACACCCATACACACTCACATTCACACACTGTAAAAAATTACATGATCAATTAGTCCTGAGAGAATGTTTTTAAGTCATTGTAACTTATTAAACTTAGTTAATCATGTTCTTACTTAATTTTATAAGTTACGCAAGCAGTTTTAAGTCTGTTTAAGTCTGTTTACACACACACACACACACACACACACACGCACACACACACACACACACACACACACACACACACACAAACACACAAACACACACTCATACACTACGGCCAATTTAGATTACCCAATTCACCTATAGAGCATGTGTTTGGACTGTGGGGCAAACCGGAGCACCCGTAGAAAACCCACGCCAACACGAGAAGAACATGCAAACTCCACACAGAAATGCCAACTAGCCCACCCTGGACTCGAACCACTAACCTTCTTGCTGTGAGGCGACAGTGCTAACCACTGAGCCACCGTGCCACCCATTTTTTGAATTCCACCTTACTTTTAACACAGTTTGTTGTTGATGGAGTAACTGAGGCAAGAGCTGTAAAGGCTCCTTTCCAAAAGCTGCAGCTCATTTGCATTTAAAGAAACACACCCATAAACAGGGTATTTTTAACCCAAAATAAAGAGGCATTTAAACTATGGTATATTCTGGGGACATAATATGAAATCTTCAAATAATTAAAAGAAAAACCATTCCTGAATATTACAAATAAGTAAAACAGTAAAATATAAAAAGCTACACTTTTTTAAGTTCTTGAAGCCTAGTTTTAAGCGACAGTTAACCAATTAAAACCTGAAACGTGGAAATTAATCAGTTTTTATATTTTATTTTCATTCTAGCTTATTTCTAACACAGTATGTTGTTGATGGAGTAACTGAGGCAAGAGCTGTAAAAACCCCGTCCCCTCTTCTGCAAAGGGGCAGGGAAGATGCATCTTATTTGCATTTAAAGAAACACACCCATAAACAGGGGCATTGGTATGTTTTGGGGACATAATATGACTTCTTTAGACAAAAACTCGTTCCAGAAAATTACAAATAACAATCTGAATAGTGGTTGCTATAAATCAGTAAAAAATTAACTACACTGTAAGTTTTGTCCTTTTACTGCAACATTTCTTAATTAATTCTTTCACTCATTTTCTTTTTTGACTTAGTTCCTTTATTAATCTGGGGTCGCCACAGCTGAATTAACCACCAACTTATCCAGCATATGTTTTACGCAGCGGATGCCCTTCCAGCCACAACTCATCACTGGAAAACATTTATCATTCACACACACACTCATACACTACGGTCAATTTTAGCATACCCAATCACCTGAAACACGTCTTTGGACTTGTGGGGGAAACCGGAACACCCGGAGGAAACCCACACGAACACAGGGAGAACATGCAAACTCCACACAGAAATGCCAACTGACACAGCCGAGGCTTGAACCATCAACCTTCTTGCTGTGCTACCCACTGCGCCACCCACTTCTTAATTAATAAAATATGTTATTGTTTCTTGTCCATTGTAAAATATAGTTAAAACTAGTACATTAGTGTAGGATCCAAGAAAGTGTGACATCCTGTGGCATTCTGTTGTAATTGTTGTTTGCGTCAATATCTCCTAAGGCTGTTTTTTTTTTCACAGGTACTATGTGAAGACTTCAGATCTGGAGGACAAACTTCCCGATCACTATCCCATCAGTCAACCTGCCCAGCGGCTTTTTTCTCAACTCCTCAGTGTCGTCCTAGAGAAACCCTGAGCTTATTCTCCAGCATCTCGGCTGAATTCTGATGTGCAAATATGCCTTTAGATGTCGATGCTGCACTTTATGACTGAATTCAACTCTCGTATTGTGTCTTACTGTGTGTTGAACAGAGACTGCAGGACTCCACTCTGTTTAGCATATCGCCTTTGTCTACTCTCAGGATTATATTTACTTTAAAATGTGTAAAATATCGAAGAATTAATGGGAAATCCTCGCAGAGCTGCATGTATGGAACTATTTGTTATTGTATATGACAATAAAATTAACATATTGCACTTTTCATTTAACAAATTAGAAGAGCACTCTAATGTATTCGATTGATCACAGTATTATGAATATTAATATTAATTACACTTTACTGTATAAAAGCACTTATTTTTTCTGGTCTGGTTTTATGTTTGGATGCACTCTCTCTATAAGACTACTGTTTTCAGGAACTCGGTGTACCTCAAGGCCTCAAATTAAAAACAATATTTGAAATTATCATCTGTGCCTGAAATGTTTGTATAAAGCCATGTTAATTATTGATTGTTGTGTCAAAATGTTTTTACAATAATAGCAAAAGCAATGTTTCTGTTTTATTATTTTTGAGAAGGTGCTCGCTACAGAGCCACTTGCATGGAGCTCCAGCTCCTCCTCCTATTAGCTGTTTTAATGTTTACACCCTTTGTGTACACATGGGTGTACAAATGTTTTTTTTATTGTTGAAACCAGGAACATGCATACATAACAGTATTACAGTATCAATCAACAAGTGCCATTGACAAAAAGTACAGTACAGTATGAAACAATGGAAAAAATAACATAAGAAATAAAGAGAAGATAGGGAAGAAGAAGAGGGAAAAAACATTAAAGGATTTTGCAAATACAAGGTTTAATTTAAGCTTACTTATATGAAGATCTTAAAAGCAGAACATATTTGGACAGTTTTTAAATCTTTCTTATTAGTCGATCCTGAAATCAACTTTATATAATTCTCCATACTTTATATAATCAACTTTACATAATTATCCAGCCGGCAGCAAGCTCTCTGCAACTCTCACATGGTTGCCCACTGAAACTAAGCAGCGCTGCGCCTGGTCAGTACCTGAATGAGAGACCACATGGGAAAGCTAGGTTGCTGCCGGAAGTGGTGTTAGTGAGTCTAGCAGGGGGCGCCTAACATGTGGTCTGTGTGGGTCCTAATTGCCCAGTATAGTGAAGGGTCCTGAGAAAAAAAAAGGACAGGATGTCCTTCGAAAAAGAGTAGGGGTTTAAATCTGGCCTCCTAACCATCCCCACATCACAATTGGAATCTCCACCAATCAGCTGGTGTGCGGTCTGGCGCAAAGGGCTGCCGTCACGTCATCAAGGTGGATGCTGCACACTTGTGGTGGATGAGGAGATTCCCCCCAATGTGTAAAGTGCTTTGAGTGCCCAGAAAAAGACTATATAAATGGAATTACTATTATATCTTTAATGAAGACCACAAAGGCTTACTATTTACTGTTTACTATTTGTGAATTTGCATTTGTGAATGTAAAATTTACTTAAGAAAATAATTAAATTGATAAAAAAATGAAACATTTTCTTTTGTGGAGTCTGAGTTAAAATAACCAAATATAATAACTTTAATTTGTATATACAATTCTGGTAGAATCTTCATCTTAACAAAAATATATATATTATTCCAAAACTCCTGAATGTAATGACATGACCAACACATATGCACCACTGTTTCGTCAGCATTCACACAAAAAGAACAACTCAATTCAGTGTCAACTCTAAACGTTTGTATAAATTTCTTGACAGGATAAAATATATGGATCAGTTTAGAGGAAACCTCTTTTACCTAATTTGCGAGAAAGTATTTTTGTTGTAGTGACCAGATTTTCTCCCAGTTAAGATTGGTGTACACCTACCCTGCCCCTAACCTCAACCCCCAGTGACATCACTTGTAAAAGAAATGCAGCAAGGAGTATTTGGAGCTCAGGTTCCTTTTGCTCGAGCTCAGCTCTGCCCATGTGGCTCTGCAGTGAGTACCAGTTGTTTTTTATTTATTTATTTATTTATTTTTTGCATTTACCACTTTAATTCCGCTGGAAATTATAATCCAAAATCATAATATTAAGTGTTATTTTTCCCTTTTTATCTTAATATGTAATTTATTATTATTTAACCTGAACCTACACTAACTTCAGAACCAAAAAATAAAATAACAAATTGTTTATTGTACAAAATGAAAATAAAAATGGTCTCAATTTAAAATAAACAAATAATTGTAATTAAAATACTTAATTATAATACCATACTAAATACTTTTAAAAATCAACTTCTACACTAACTTAAATATTGTCAATTATTAATTATTATTATTATTATTATAATTACTTGTATTGTTGATCATTTTGGGGTGACACAGCTCAGTGGTTAGCACTGTCGCCTCACAGCAAGAAGGTCACAGGTTTGAGATCTGACTGGACCAGTTGGCATTTCTGTGTGGAGTTTGCATGTTCTCCCCGTGTTGGCGTGGGTTTCCTCCGGGTGCTCCGGTTTCCCCCACAGTCCAAACACATGTGCTATAAGTGAATTGAATAAGCTAAATTGGCCGTAGTGTGTGTGTGTGTGTGTGTGTGTGTGTGTGTGTGTGTGTGTGTGTGTGTGGGTGTGTGTGTGTGTGTGTGTGTGTGTGTGTGTGTGTGTGTGTGTGTGTGTGTGTGTGTGTGTATGGATGTTTCCCAGTACTGGGTTGCAGCTGGAAGGGCATCCACTGTGAAAAACATATGCTGGATAAGTTGGCGGTTCCTTCTGCTGTGGTGACCCCTGGTGAGTGGAAAATGACTGAATGAATGAATATGGGCTGAATGAATGGGCTGAAGGAAAATTAATGATTGTTGATAATTTTGTAGTATACATACTACATATATTATTGTTTTAAATAATTTCCACATGCAGGATACATGCTCACTGGTGGTGGATAAGGAGATTCCCCCTTATGTGTAAAGTGCTTTGAGTGCCCACAAATCTTTTATGATAGATTTGTACATTTATAATTAGACGTTTGGGTCTGTGACAAGACTATATAACGTAACATTAAGTTTAATATTTAAGTTTAGTAATAATAAGGGAATTATTAAGGCTATAAAAAGTAATACAACATCACTTGAACAAAAAAGGTTTATAAACAAAAAATCGTTGTTTTTGAACCGGAACTGACGTTATACGTTTCTTTTGCTCCTGGGGAATGTTTTCAAAGACGCACCGGAAACAGCGTGGGGTTATTGAAGCCTTCTCAAGATCTACTGGATTTGTAAGTCAAAAGTTTACATTTACATTCATATTTTATATCAAGTGCGAAGACGATGCTGTGTACACAATCGGCGAACGCTTGCTATTCCGAACATCTATAACCGTGACCTGTTTCAATGTAACTTCGATGCATGGCGGGAGATTAACATGTGTTTCTTCATTGGTTTTGCCTAAAGTAGAGACCGAACAAATCTATTTACCTTCAGCTAAATCATAACGTCGCAGTCTTTATACGAATACTATAAGATTTAAATTTTTAACTATATATAATTCACTAATGTGTCGCATTTTGTTCCTGACCTGGACTTATAATAATAATAATAATAATAATAATGACAATGATGATATAATAATACAGTTTATTTTTATATAGCGCCTTCAAAACTATAATCTCAAGGCACTTCCCTGCTGATAATTTCAGCGTAAACCAGCCTAGGATGGTTGGCTGGTTTTAGCTGGTCGACCAGCCTGGTTTTAGAGGGGTTTTGGCCATTTCCAGGCTGGTTTCCAGTCATTTCCAGCCTGGTCTTAGCTGGTCAGGCTGGAAGTTGACCAGCTAAAACCAGCTTGACCAGCCAAAACCAGCTATCTCCAGCTTAAACCAGGCTGGTCAAGCTGGTTTTAGCTGGTTTAAGATAGTAATTTTACAGCCTGACCAGCTAATGGCCAAAACCCCTCTAAAACCAGGCTGGTTGACCAGCTAAAACCAGCCAATCAGCTTAGGCTGGTTTAAGCTGTTTTTTTCAGCAGGGTTTACAGACATAATAATGATGATGATATAATAATACACTATTTTTTACATATCGCCTTTAAAAGTAGCATCTCAAGGCACTTTACAGACATAAAAAATGTGCAGCAGTAAAACATACATACAGATATGAGATGCAAAGAAAATGCAATAATAAAAAACAATTAAAAACACATTAAATAATAATAATAGATATAAAAATCTACTAAAACCTACCCTATAAAAGTACGTTTTAAATCGTTAAGGCTTACAAATAAAAGGCGATCGTTTTTGATGCATTTTGACCATCTTATATATTTTATGTGCTTATATACGTCATTTTTGTGCTTTACTTTTTATTGTCTAATTATGATGCCATAGCTTGATCCAGTTGTATTATATTATTACGCTTGTCAGTTATACAGGGTGGGCCATTTATATGGATACACCTTAATAAATTACATAGACAATTGCCTTCAGATGACCCCAAAGATAAAAGCCTAAGGGGCTCAGATCGGAAGACCTTGGGGGCCATTCAACTGGCCCACAACGACAAATCCACTTTTCAGGAAACTGTATTCAGGAAACCATTCCCATTTTATTAAGGTGTATCCATATAAATGGCCCACCCTGTATTGCTATGTATAATCACGATGTTCCTGTAAAAGTTTGGCAATAAATAAAACTACTAATTAGTTTTAATTGTGTTATTTTTCTCTTTATCAGTCTGAATGACATATCGGTAAACATTATAGCACCATAGACACAGCAGAGAAGATGTTGAGAAACGCCTCGGCACAGGTAACAAAGACAAGATTGAGCTAAAGTTGGTTTTATATTTGCACATTCAGAGTTTCTCTTCAATAATATAATTTCAGAAAATATTGTTTGCAAATTGTAAATATTAAACTCATATTAGCAGCTAATGACTATCAAAGTACGACATTGTTTACAGTCAATTAAATAGTGCTAATGTTGTTTTAAAGTCACACTTGCATGTGATTTTAGACTGAATATTCAAAGTAGCATGGTAAACAATAAAGGGAGCATGTCTGAAGTTGTCACTGAATGAATGTGCCAATGAAAACCAACTTCACCAAGAAGCAAAAACAGTATTATGTTTATATTTGCTGTCTTATGATATGCTGTTTGATTCTGATTATTACATGAGTGTTTTACTCTGTCCTGACAGATACTGAAACAGTTTGTCCGACACAGGACCACAGACACAAGCCTGACCTTAGAGAAATGTGAGGATTAATTAGTCACTACCTACAATGCTTTTTCTATCAGTAGTTTGATCTGATTTGTTTGACACTTTTAAGACACTATTTACTCGTCTACAATAGGGCTGGCCAATGTTGGAAAAATCTAGCATTGCGTTATTTTTGAATATTTATTAATACAATTTCACCAGATAATGTAATATCTCTATATAGACCGAATTTTAGGGCTGTGCAAAAATATCGATACATCTAACTATTGCGATAGTTTCTTTTACGATAGTGTATTGATAGTCCAACGTCAAGTATCGATTTAGGTTGTGCCAAACGACCTCCTCCTCCGCTCCTGTAGATGTCGCTAACTCGCGATCAACAAAACGCCAAGTGGTACGGTATCAGAAGTAAGCAAGAGTGAGCATGGCGGAAAACATAAAGGTGCCTCCAGCTTTTAGAGCTGACGTGTGGCTGCACTTTAGTTTTAACGCTATACCAAGGAGTACTGAATTAGACAAAAAAAAAGCCATTTGTAAGCTTTGCAATATATATAGTTCTCTGTTCAGTCACACTGTGCAGTTCTAATGAATTGGAATGGATGGAAAATAAATTGGAATTGGAATTTGTCTGCCGACTTTATCAAGTTGTCAATATAATGTGACACATACTAATACAAACTATTGCAATATATCACAATGTTTATTGTATCGCAATATATCGTGATTAGGGGTGAAACGGATCACTGTTGATCCGTGATCCGTACGGATCACAACTCACGGTTCGGAGCGCACGTGACCTGCGGATTAATATTTTTTTTTTTTTACTTGTCAGTTAATCCAACATTTATAACCACTGCAGAGAGATCGCATCATTCAAATCGTGTGCATGAAAGCATTTAGGCTTTCCTGTAAGATATAATGATGACGGGAAAGTTGTGGTGGGACCAGGGCTTAATTTGTGTTGGAACACTCCAGATCTGGCACCTCTGAAATCTGATCCGGCACCTCATTTTACCGATCCCCCTTCTCAACCGCTCTCCTACCCGTCCGCTGTTCACTTTCACTTTTTTCCGCGACTCCCCAACCCACTTCACTTTCGCTTTGACACCTCCGCCCCACTCACTTACATCTGCGACAGTCCTCCACCATCCACCGCCTAACAACCCCAACCCCCCCCCCAAAAAGCACCGCAATTACATTGTGTAACCAACAGATAGCGACAAACAACCATCAAAATTATGTGACTGAATAGGTTTTCAAAAATAATTCACCTACAGTATAATGAAACATGAAGTTTTATGTGTGAATTGTTGAATCATTAGTTGAAGATAAATATGATCTGTTGTACAAGATGTTAGATTTCTATATTTAGCATTATCAGCAACAGTAGCAAAGATCATATTGAATACTTTTCTTTTTTCAGCTGGTTCTTTAATGATTGTTATTTTTATTAACATTACAGGTTCTAAGTTCTGTTTGTTAAAAGCAATGTTTTTTGCTGTAATATTTTTTATATAAATGGAAAGCAAATTGTCTCACTTTTTTGCTGATCCGAAAAATGGTCCGATCCGTGACTAAAAAACGTAGTTTGATCCGAACTGCAGATTTGTGATCCGTTACACCACTAATCGTGATATATTGTATCGTGACCCATGTATCGTGATATGTATTGTATCGTGAGGCCCTTGCCAATACACAGCCCTACAGAATTTATGATGTTAAATCAATTGGGATGATTCTGCAGTGGGAGTATATCTCTAATAAACAATCTATAAACTTTTTGGGGTCTCCCGACACATTTTCGTTGTGGCCTGTGCTACTTGCAGTGCATTTCTGTATTTGCATGGGTGGTGAGTATTTTTATGCATAACAATCTATAAAAACAAGAAAAATATACAATTGTAGTAGAGTGTTTTATCGTTTTATGAACACAAACACAAATATTTAATCTTTTCTGTTTTTTTTATTATTATTATTTTAAGCTATTAACAAGGTGCAGATTCTTGGGCGAGTGGGGCAAGACCCTGTCATGAGACAGGTGGAGGGAAGAAACCCCGTCACCATCTTCTCTATGGCTACAAATGAAATGTGGCGGTCTGGGGAGGGAGAGCCAGTCGGTGCAGGTGAAAGCTTAAGCATCAATCTTTCTTATTTGTAAAGATATATTGCAAGTATTCGTTTTTTAAATTAAATTAAGTGGTAATGTTAAGTAAAAAGACAATGAGATATTAATACAGTGCTTAACATATATGAGTACACTCCTCAAACCTCTCATTTAGATTAATCTTTTCTATAGGAAGCTTTACAATATTATATTTGTGCATGTACATTAGTTTAGTCTAGTCTAGCTTATCTAACAATGTAACTTACGATAACAATCCAAAATGAGTACACCCAAATTTATATGTTAGGTTAGGGTAAAACATTAAAATTTAATAAATAAAAGAGCAAAATTCAAGAAAAAACTAAAAATGTATACAATTTTGATGAATTTTTTTTGTTTATAATTCTTTTTCCCCAATATTTCACATTAATTTATTTATTTCACATTAATTTAAATGTATTATCTTTCTATTTCTAAAGATGTTCTGTGACAAATATAATTTTAATAAATATATGTTTAATAAATCTGTTTTGCTCAAATGAACCAAAATATGACCTATATTTACTGAGAAATGGCTAAAAATACTAATTTTCAAAAGCTGTGTGTGTGTGTTTATATATATATATATATATGTAGTTTTAACCTCTGGAACCTTCATTTCTATATATATGCCACAGTAAGGAATAATAAAATATTATCTTTTCAGTTTTTTTAACCAGCTTTAAATATGTTCAATTTTAGATATTGCCTCCGTTGTTCAAATGTTTTGTACTATTACTAATGAATCTTCTTTTCTCTGCAGGAGACGTCACGCAGAAAACAACATGGCACAGAATTTCAGTATTCAAACCAGGCCTCAGAGACGTGGCGTATCAGTACGTAAAGAAAGGGTGTGTTCTTTATTTGCTTTTGAAGTATTTTTATAGGGTTTAAATAAATTACTGCTTTAAATCTAGAACCTTACATTTACAGGTCTAGGATTTTTGTGGAAGGAAAGCTCGATTATGGAGAGTATGTTGATAAAAACAATGTCAGACGACAGGCTACAACTATTATCGCAGGTCAGCAAAGATTATCACATTGTACCTTTTTTTTTACTTTAATTGACTAAATATGATGTATTTAATAATAATGTCTTTCTCTTTCCCCAGATAATATTGTGTTTCTAAGTGAAAACCTGCGGGACCAGTAGTGAAGAGGCCTTTCTGGACATTTAGAACCAAAAGACAATATTTTGTATAGTGTAACTCTGCTCATCTACGTTAAACTCGGAGTATATTTGTGTCTGCCATTAGAATAGAAATCATACATAAAATAAGTAATTTGTTTTGTTATGATTGTGTCATGCTCTCTTATTTCATACAGAGGGCGCCAAAAAGATGCACTTTTTGACACGTGAACATTAGAAAGAAGAAAAAAAATTTAAATATATATATAATCCTTTTTTGAGTTCTAAAACATACGATATACAAGCATAAAGCCACTTCCAGTTGTATTATCATGCTAATGCCCATGAGTAAATGTTGCAGGTTGTCAGTAAAGGATTTGTTATGAATACTCACACCATGTCCATAGTTTGTGACTTCAATTATACAACACTTGAAGAGCATCTTGGTTTCAGCAACTTTTTCAGGGAGTTTGGTGTCTGAAACTGAGAGCATTGTAGTTTCATTTCTTCCTTCTGTTTTTTAAGTAACGTTAATTTGCATTTATTTTGGGCGAGTAGGTTAACAACTGTCCTGTTACTGACATTTAGCTGCGTTTTTTTTGAGTATTTAAACTAATACGGATACTTACGTTTACTTTTCTCAAGAAATTAACCCACAGTAAGAACAAACTGACAGAAAACACGAGTTGAGGGCGGCGGTGCACAGTTTGGTACTCCTGGCTTCGTACGGTTTGTCAAAAGATTATGCGGAGGCGGTATTGATTGGCGGAATTACCCGTCAATCACGTAATAGTCATCTCTTATTGGTCAGCCGCGTTGTTCGTCTTTGTTGATTAACGTGAGCTTTAAACCTAAACGCTCATCTGATTGGCTTCCACGCGGATTCCAAAGGCGGGCCGTCAGATTGCGAAGTTTAATGTTTTTGAAGCAAATATATGCGTGGTGTTTTCAAACAGCGTGGTTTAATATAACCCTCCTCAAATAGCCAAGTTATATAATTTGATTGAAAACATCTAAAACGTTTATTGAAAGCTCAACAGCCTGTTTACAGTCTTTTGTAAACAGATTTCGCGACTCCCATCATTTCCCCGCCCCCAAATTCCTGCTTGCCTGTGAAGGGGCGACATTTCTCAAGGAAGCTGAGAGGAAAGTTCCGTGAACATTGGCGACAGACGCTCAACTTATGATCAACTTTTAGCTGAAAATAAATTAGTCTCTCTGGATCGCGATTTGGCGAGTAGTTTGACGGATACGCTGACAAACAGCCGTTTTTGGGGTCGTTGAAGCGACGCTGCGCCTCCGTGACGATGGAAATAATGGATAGCGGGGAGCCGTTTTTACAATGGGACAAAAATCTCAGCGAATTGTCAGAAGCCGGTGAAAATGACATTTTATACAGCACTGTAAGTAGATATCATCATATGATCTCACGGCATGATTGCCACCTTACCGTCATCGCGTGTTTTGATGTGTTGCAACTAGTGTCAGATCATCTGGAATGCATTTAAATGCATGTAAACCTAATCAAGTACTACATTTAGACATAAAAATGACTTGGATATCCAATGAGACTCCTTAAATTTGATCTATGCATTTGTCAGATTGTAAATGTGCCATGGGTTCCACTTGGCTCCAAGGGATAAAGTTCAGATGGTGCAGTTATCCAGGGACCATGCCAAGTGCAGGGCCACACAAAATAATTAAATGCCTATTATGTGTTTAACCCATTTGGATAAAGTCAAAGTATAGCATTCACACGTTTGAAGAAGTGTTGCAGGTTATGTAATAACAGGTTTGTGTTTCTACTTCTGCTCAAAGGGGCCTGTACTTAATGGGTAGACTGCTGACTAATTAGGGGGTTCACTGTGGGTACTGTACTTTTTTTAGATACACACAAAGATTTTAGTTTAAAATACATATAAATGTGTTAAGCAAAGCGCTTATTTATATTAGTAACTGTTTGTAAAACATGTGCACTGTTTCTTATAAATAGTGCTGTGGTGTGAATTAGTAATAAAAAATAAATATTAAGCTAAATTATTAAATGGTTATTCTGTATACATTTTTTTAAAAATCTTTTCTTTTTTAATTATATTTTGTGATTTATAAGTGTTTTCCATTTATTTACGTTGTGAATTGCATTATGGGATGTTGATTGTCGACTTTTGATATTGAAAATTCAACTCTACAGTTCAACAAAGTGACTTTTATTGACATTGTAGTAGTTTGAAACAATATAATGTTTAAGAAATAATGTATAAAGAGAAATAAGTCTGTAAGATAACAGAAAATGCACTGGCAGTTTATTACAAGGTTTTTGTATCGTAATATACAAAACCGACGCAGATAATATATCACTTTCAACTATAAAAAATGTAAATAAAAGTAACTTTAAAGTAATAAAAAACTTTTAAGTAATAAAAAATTCAAGATTAAAATTTATTAAAAGCAAGTTCAGCGTCCTTATAATCCAATTCAAAAGCATGAATAAACCGAGAAAAATAAAAACAAATCACAAAATACAGAAAACTGCTAGTTTACAGATATATAAAAATATATATTATAGTTTTTGCAGACATATAAAAACAAGGAACAGACAGAAAAAACCATCATGAAACAATAATCTGTGCAAAATGTAAAATAAAGCATGAAACAAGGAAAAATGGTGACACAAGACATATATGACCTACAAAAAGACACCAATGGATGTAAATAGAGAGAGAGATAAAAACTTACACATCTTCAGAATTAAACAACACTATTAGTCTACATGGTGTTTTAGAAGAAAAAAAGACTGGATCCCACATTTAATTAACTTTGCAGATTTTCTAGAAGCGGTATATCTAATTCTTTCCAAATGTAAAATGGAGGTGAGTCCAAGAAGCCAGTCAGAAAAAAGAGGCCTAACGCTTTTCTTCCAGAAACAAAGGATAACTTTTTTTTTGCTATGATCATGCCACACTGAACAGATAACCGTCCGTTTCAGTTGAGAGTCTCCAGAAAATCTGACCAGCCAAAAATTGCTTTCATTGGGTCACAGAGTAACACACTATCGTAAACTATCGCAAAGAACTGAAATATTTATTACCAAAAACTCTGAATTTGAACACAGGAGCAGAAAAGATGTGCTAAGGTATCCTCAGCAGCTTCACACTTGTCAGATATATTTTTTACAGTGTACTCTGAAGCATATGTCAACTCTCCAAAAGTTCTTAATGCAGACTCAAATCCTCATAAAAGAACCAAACAATGAAAGGAAGCCAGTTGCAAAATTACAGAGTGGTTTTTAAGCTCAGATCCCAATTAAAAAAGCAGACACCGCACATAACACCTTTCCAGACAGCATCAAAGCCAGTGCTGGAGGTGCAGCAGCTTTGGTGTGTCTGGCATTCATAAACCGAAGGTATCAGGGTGGTAAACGTGCGCTTCCAGGAGAATTATATGTGCTTTGTTGAGCTTTCGGATTGATTTATATTCTCCTTCACCTTTAGAAGAGAACGGCTCTTTGTTTTAAGCTCCCCCCAAAACACATATAAGCTCCCCCACCTCCTCATGTGCCGGTTCTGCTCACTTTCACTCTCGCTCCCCAGGGTTTGTTGACATGGAATTCCACACAACAATGCAAACTGTTCTCGGTTCAGCTGTAGCCCTAACTGAATCTTGTGGGTTTGTTGCATGTGTTGGTTGTTGTTATGTACTAGGGCTGCACAATATATCGTTTTAGCATCGATATCGCAATGTGTGAGTTCGCAATAGATGCATCGCAGGGATTATAGTTGACCAGACATTACAGCAACATAGTGGAGTCATTTCATATTTTAACCTTAGAGTGAAAGCTTATTATTATTATTATTATTATTTTTTATTAAGGCCTGTGAATGTGTAAGCATTTCAAGAATTTTTAAGCCATTTGGGCAAAATAAGTTAAAAGTTTGTTTTACGACTTCTATAGATTAATTGTACATTAATTATTTATTTAATGCAAATTATAGTGTCATTATTATTATGATAAACAGAGATTTAATTTCTTATTCTGAATACTGTTTGACTCCCCAGAAAATCATAAATCATTTATTTCTAAATCTAAAATTATGAATTCATTACAAAAAGAGTCATTCAAGTCATCTGGGGATTTATATCACAATATAATGGGCCATTAGTACATTACCTTTGGTATTTGAAGTCTTCATATTCAGATTTGATTGTGATTTAAATTTAATTTGCCCTATTTTATTATTTTATTTAAGCAGTTTTTTTTAAAGATACTTTTTTTGTGGAGTTTTCTTATATTTTTCTTTCCTCATAATGTCTTAAAGTGATAGTTTACCCTAAAATTAAAATCATTTACTCTCCCTCAAGCGGTTCCAAACCTTTATGTGTTTATTTCTTCTGTTGAACCCAAAATAAGATATTTTGAAAAATGTTAGAAACCTGTAACCATTGACTTCCATAGTAATAAAGCCAAATACTGTGGAAGTCAATGGTTACCGGTTTTCAGCATTCTTCAAAATATCTTCTTCTGTGTTCAACAGAAGAAATAAACACATAAAGGTTTGAAACAAGGATGACTAAACAATTACATATTTTTTTATTTTTGGGTGAACTATCGCTTTAAACAGTTGGTTCAGGGGTCTGTTAGCTTTTTTTTTTAATCCACAAGAGCCTACTGCACTCTGATTGATAATTTTTAGCCATTTGTTGTGATTGGTTGACAATATGCATAAGTAACCAATCCCCAAATACCATATCTAAGGGCCTGTTTACACTATTTACAATATATGCGAAGTGTGGTGTGTAGGTTTGTGTAGGATATAGACTGGAATTAATGTCAAATCATGTCACACAGTTTAGAATTGCTTTGATTTTGATGCCAATCACTAGGGCCAGACGGAATCTGCGGACGTTTTTTGCTATTTCTGCAGAGAATTTTGGTAAAAATCTGCGGATTTCTGCAGAATTATTTTAGGAGTATCATAACTAAAACCTTAAAATGTGAAATAAAAAATTATATCTTTTTAACTTTTATTTAATGTTTAAAATGCAAATCCAAATAGATTAACAGTAAATAGTTAACTAAGTAAATAAACAGAATTAATGATGGGCTAAAAATCTACGAAAAATCTGCGGAATTCTGCACGCGCAGATTTCGTGTGGGCCTACCAATAACTCATTTTATTCTGCATTTTGAAACTTTGCAGATCTTATACCTACACAAACACCTATATTATCCACACTAAATAAAAATTATCCAAACTAGGGCTGCACGATATTGGAAAATTGTGGCATTGCGATATTTATTTTTTCTGCAACATATATTTCCATAAGAACACAATATCACCAGATGGCTTGAATAGCTCTGTTTGGAAAGAAATCATTGATTTAGATCGAGTGTGGTGATTTTGTAAGGGTGTGAATAATGTATAAATAATTAATAAACAAATAGTAAAAAAAATAATTACAACAGAGCAAAGAAAAAAGTACAATAATTAATAATAAACAAGTATTCAGGTACACAAATTGAGTAATTCAATGTCAAATGTAAAACAACAAAGTGTAGTCATCCTTGTATTAATATTTCAGCCAAAAATATTCTTCATTAAAGTTACAAATGTTGTACTTTTTGTGCTAGAATGCTCTTGAAATGCCTTCAAAACGCATGACAGTGATAAACGTTCACTCTGTTATGGTTATAATTTTGTGGTTTTGATTAACTCAACATTGCATATCCTGCGATGTGACTATTGCGGGGACACATATTGCGATATCGATGGTAAATCGAATATATTGTGTAGTCCTTTTCCAAATGGTAAAATAAAAGCATGTCATTTGAAAATATTTAGGCCTGTCACAATAATTAATATATATCGACTTATCACACAACACACTGGCATGAACTCAGTCATTTTTGGTGATGCAATATGTATCGCCCCAACATAAAAACCAATTTTAGCAACATCATAGCTGATTGTGCAACATCTCTATCTCTACTGGAGGTGTCAGTATGGTTAAAAAGAACACTATAGTATTTACTAATTACTATAGTATATTTTCATGTGGGTGTCTGACGACTGAAAATAGATTAGTTTTTTACTTTTTACTGTTACTTTTTGCCTTGCACTTTTTTGTTGACATTTATTATTATTTATTTAGGTTGTGCATTTTTACATTCTGATTCCAATGCCTAGTTATTAAATTGACTATAATTAAATGAAATATTCTTAAGAATACAATAGTATGTGTTCTTTGGAAGAGTGTTATGATGATATAATGTTGCCATTCTGGCATTATATAATGACTTAAAAGTGGCTTAAGATGACAAAAATATAATTGACTGCAATATATTTTGGTGCAATATATCTTACGACAAAAAATAAACATCATGACAGGCCTAAATATAAAGTTTGAGGACTGAAAAAACACCTATTTTATGTCTTACGAAGGCCCAGTGGCTTTCTTAACTTTAACTGGTAATTGTGATCTAATCTTCATTGTCAAATTTCTTCTGGGAAGAGAGTGAATGAAGGGTGTGTGTTTGTAGCGTCTTGAATAACAGGCTTTTTGCTGCTTACTCTACTACCTAAAAGTGTTGCTTGTGATATTTCAGGTGATTTTAAAAAGGCGAGAATAACCCAAGGCTCATTCCACTGTTATAGGACAGGGGTTAAGGAGCTGCTGAGGGGGGCAGTTGAGATGTCAGGCTCAGCATTTCTTACTGCTGATAATCACAGCAGCATGATTAGCCTGGAAATCACATTATCTCTCGCAGACTGAGGCCTTGTGGCAGCCAGATGTACTTTCTTGGGTCATTTGCGGCCAGAAACCATTCTTGATTTTAAGGCAAATATGAGGAATGGCATGTTTGTAGACGAATCTGTTTTATTGCTAATAATGACAGTCATAATCATTTTTATTTGCATATTTGCTTTAACAGACAGAGATGGGAAGTAACAAAGCACAAATATGTTACTGATAAATACTTACTGTACCTGTGTAGATTTTTTTTGGTAACAGGAATTTACAACTGTTTATTTTTCTGACAAATTTGTACTTATACAGTGTACAAACAGTGTAACAAAGTGACTTTAATTGACATTTTTGTGGTTTGAAATAATATATAGAGAAATAAGTCTGTTAAAAACAGAAATAGTACTGGGAGTTTATTTACAAGGCTTTTGTGTTGTAATTTACAACACCAACTCAGACAATATATCACTTTAAACTATAAAAAATATAAACAAAAGTCTCTTTTTTAAGCTTTTCAAGGTTAAACGTTGTTGGAAAAAAGATCAAGCCCCCATAATGCTATAAAAAAAACATAAATTACAAAATATGGAAAACTGCTAATTTATGGACTCTTTTTACAGTGTATTTTCCACTCGTTATATTTTTTAACATTCCTTTTATTATAATGTGTATGGTGGAGCAATCTATATTATTTCTTGTCATTGTGCAATTTGAATTTTGATCCAAAAATTATTATTGTTTTTTTTTTCCATTGCGCACAGTGTGTGGCTTTTTCAACCTATAAACCTGTAAGGCAGCTTTTTTGAGAAATGTTGCTGGGCAAAATGTTGCAGAGTGATGCTTACTGGCTGCTTTCATGCTGAAATTTGGCAACATCAAAATTAGAAATGTGAGCTCTTATAATCTTAAATGTTTTATGTTCAATCTGCCTAAATTTGTAAAAACAATTAAGTTAACGTTATCAATTTGTATTGAAAATGTAATTAGTTTGTATTTGTAAAATGTAATTTTACTTTGTATTAAATGTAATAAGTTGACCTTATAAAAATTGAGGAAACCGATTGCCTTAAACTTTCTAAGTAAAAGTGTATTAATTTTAGGTGAGCATAACTTAAAACAGTTTGTATTTACAACTTCTTAATAAAGTATGCTTCAGTACTGTTGACTAAAAATAATTAGTTATGGTAAACTTTTATTAGTGTTTACATTACTAGGAAAATATTAGGAAATTATTATTTTCAAGTAAGCTGAACAAAGAGAAAAACCAATGTCTTCCTTACTAACTCGCTACCAGGGCCGTTTATACCGAAGTTGATATTTAGCTGCACTCGTAACATCAAATTTTTACGAGGTATATTATTTATAATACTTATGTAATATTATACAATAAATTATTCACTATTATTTAAATATTATTTTATTTATTATTATACACATATTTCATTCTCATTTATTATATATTAATATAAATGTATTATATTTTCTCCTGTGTTGGGTTTAGTCAGGGAGTGAGGTAAGCGCATTGTCATTGATTTGAGTTTATTATTATTATTATTAGGAAATATAGGACTTATTGTTTATCTAGGAAGTTTTTGTTTTGTTTGTTGTTTTGGCCTTAGCCTCTCCTGATGATTTTGGCTAAGAAACTTTACAAGTAAATCTTTCTTTGTTTTTGTTTACCACTTTTTGGAAATGTAAAAATAGCTGACTTTTTGTTAAACAGTGAATAAAACAGAATATTTTTCTTTTGAAATCTTTTCTTTCCCCAGAGTTTTTTTCCCCTTATATAAATAAGTGAATGTATGCTGGGATAGAGAAAAAGGAGCTTCCCCACGCACATTATTAAATTTTGGTTTATTATTATTTAATTCGAACTAATTAAATTAGATATTCTTATTTAATTTATCTAAATTTATTATTTTGTTGTTACATTTTTCTCCGAATCCCCTAGAAAAGGGATGATAAATGTAACATATATTAATCTATTATATTAATCTATTTATAATTTCTGAACACCAAAGAAATGAAAAAGCTCTGATTTATTATGCGTATGTCTGATTATGCTGAAGTTTTAATTCTTCCAGCTGTTTCTTCAGTTCCCTCATCACCATTCTCTATTATTAACATGCTTTTGACACATGACTGCTCAAAAGTTATAAATACAAATTATTGTAAGTCAAGATTACTTGAATCTATTTAGTTTAACAACTAAAAAGTTAGCTAAAAATGTGGGATTACTTGTTTAAATATTGTAAGGTGAACAAACTTATCCATAATAAGTTAACTGCACTTAGTTTTATTAGTAAGAACAGCTATTGCTCTTAGAGTGTAGTAGTGGTATATGGATACTTTTTTTTATATAAATACGTATTTGAGACAATACTTCTTTACTTTCATTCATTCAATTTCCTTCGTCTTAGCCCCTTTATTCATCAGGGGTCACCACAGCAGAATGAACCGCCTTCTATGCTTTCAATTGAGTACAAAAGTGTAGTCAGTACTTTTTTAAACACATGTATCTGTTCTTCTTGAGTAAAGGATGTGTGTACTTTTGCCATCTCTGATGATCTCATTTGTCCCAACTAATGATTTGATGTCTTTATAACTGATAACACTATCTGGTCAATGACATTGCTTAAGGAAGTAGGGATTCGTAGAAAGACCATTCATAGAAATTTACATGTGAATGTACAATGCATAGTTGTATTGTTTAATAACTATCATGCGATATTTATTATAACCCACTAAATAAATGAATATGCCTGATTTTTCTTGATGTAAAGAGCAAATATCATTATTTATAGATATATTACAAGACTCATAGTACAGCCCCAAAATATGAAGCAATTGTCTTGTATTAATCTTTACGTTTTGGCATTATTTGTCAGCAAGACGCTTTTAATCAGAATAGAATTTAACTGATCAGTTTTATATCATTTTTGTAAATTTGATTTTATATGGACACCAGTCTAGGATGATGTCTCGTCATCTTTACCCTCATGGAAGATGTTGTACACTATAAACATCTGTTTATAGTGTACAACAGCATCAATGCAACGTCAACTAATTTCGTTGAACCAGTCATGCCACATAACAGCTACATTAATTAGACATAAATAAGAAGCATGAATTAATAATAAATAATAATGATAAATAATAAAGTCCAAGTGAGAAATAACTTGTTAAATGGGTGTTATACCTGAAGCAAAGTTGTGTTGTTAAGTGTTCTGTTGGATGTAAATGTAGATATTTTGAAGAATGTTAGAAACTGGTAACCATTGACATCCATAGTAGAAAAAGCAAACATTGTGGAAGTCAATGGTTACAGTTATCCAACATTTTTCTAAATATATTCTGTTTTGTTTAGTCAAAGATTACAAGAAAGGAGAGTAAATGACGACCGATTTTTTTTAGTTTTGGGCGAAATACCAGCCTGATCTCACCAGTTTAGTGGCTAATTCGTACAAATTCATTTGAGTTCAGTCGTATGAAAACGTACGATTTTAAAAAGGCACCCAACCCCGCCACTAAACCCAACCGTCATTGGTTGATGAGCAAATCGTACTAAATTGTACGAATTAGATTGTACGAATTTATACGAATTAGCCAGTAAATCAAAAAATTACAAATTGCCGTGAGATTGCGTTGGAAATAGCTGTCCCTTTAAATCAAAATTGATGCATTTTAAAATTAGTGTGTGATCAAATTGATAAATAATAAATCTTGCCATTTTAAATATGTTTAAATTAAGTGTTTAATGATTATAGTTGCTTCTTTCATAGCCAAATTAAATTATGCATCTTTAATTTAACACTAATTCAAATTTTTTTTTAACATGAATAACATTGCGATGATGTCATTGTGATATAAAATGATGTGTACTCACAAAATCAGTGATGTTAAACACTGGACTGACGAGCATATCTTAAGAAAATAAGTCATCAGTCTCAACTGTAGAGACCATGTCTGATTGTAAACACAAGCCTCACATCTGTGATTGTGTTGCTTTCGGTGTATTTTTATAGTCTTGTGGGACTGGAACAGACTGAGAGACTTCAGTGGCCAATGTGTAGACCAAAGTGTGTGGTTTACTTTTGATTTACACATGCATTGGTGTATATTTACATTTTACGACTCCTGTGTGAAACAGATACTCATCACTCCCTATATAACTTTCATCTATTCATTTTATTATTTAGTTGAGCTCACAAAGTCAAGGATTACTATTATTTATATAGAGCAAGATGTTTTTACTTGGGCCTTCAAGAAACTACCCAAACTAACTACCACTCTGAACATCTTAACAACCACATAGAAACCAGATTTTCAAGACCCTTTAGGAACATAGCACACACATACAAAAAATAGTAGTTTGTGTTTGTTTTGCACATAATAGAAGACAAATAAGGAGTTAGTTTAGGAGAAAATTGGTAACTTTTGAGCTTTCTTGAGCTTGATGTTGTAGTTAACTATAGTTAGAATGTTTCTTTAGTATGCATAAATATTGAACGTCTTATTACACTCAAATATATATATATATATATTTGCTTGTTTAAACTACTTAATTAAAATGAGCTGAAACAACACAATTCTTGAGATTTCATTGGGACAACTTAATTTATTTATATTTAATCCATGTAAATTTGTTAAAAGTGTTAGCTTAATTGATTTGTGTTGGGTCAACATGAATGGGTTATGTGGAACAGTGCATTTTTTACAGTGTATATAGGCAATATATCATTTGAAATTAAACCATTACAAGAATCCTTCATGAATAAACATTCAATATTTTTTACACTTTCATACACTCTCAGAAATAAAGGTATGTGAGCTGTCATTGGGGTGGTACATGTTTGTACTTAAATGGTACATATTTGTACATTGAAAAAAATCATTCAGAGATGATTCCTTGGATTTACTAAATTTTTTTACATTAAGTGTCTGTAAACAATTTATTTGGGCTGAATTTAAACAAACAAATTAAGTAGAATTTTATTAAATTTAATTTGTTTGTTTAAATTCAACACAAATAAATTGTTTGCAACAGTTTTGCAGACATCATTTTTTTCAGTGTACCTCAGAAGTATATATAAGTACCCAAAAATTTTACGAGGAACACTTTTGTACTTTTAAAATACTAATATGTACCCTTGAGGTATTAATTTGGACCTTTTAGGTACAAATTTGTACCTTTTGAAAAGGTACCACCCCAGTGACCGCTCGCATACCTTTATTTTGGAGAGTGTATATTCCAATCTGCCAACTTATCGCATACAATGTAAAAAAATGCAGGGTTCCACACAGTTTCTTCATGTTGTGCCAACACAAATCGATTAAGTTAACCTAATTGTTTTTACAAATTTACGTGAATTGAACATAAAACAATTAAGATGTTCCCCAAAAACCCTAATGATTGTTTGAACAACCATTAAAAATCCTATTTTCAGTGTATGCATATACTCGCAAATCCTGAAACTTTAATTAGCTGTTGTGTTTGTTGATGCAGTGACATCATGTGTTTGGTTTGACAATTTTGGCCCTTATTATTTATTGCCTTCAGTACACTTAATTATTAGCACCATCATGTATTGATTTCTTATGACTAGGCCCATACGGCATCTGCATGCACAGAAATCTGCAGATTTCCGCAGAGTTTTAGCCCATCATGGAGTCGATTTATTTACTGTGTAAATGTGTGTAAATTTATACTTATTCAGTTATTTTATTCATTTGAGTAATAATATTGACTAATATGAAAGGGTTCATTTGATTTAATTGCAATACAGTTTGTACTGTAATATTGTCTGTCTTTTAGTAAATATATATATTATATGAGAGACTTGCTTTGGTTACCAAATAAGTGGATCTAATTAGATTTGCATTGTTAACATTAATAAAAGTTAAAAATATAAACATTTTTATTTAACATATTAAGTTTTTAGTTACGATACTCCCAAAATAATTCTGCATAAATCCGCAGATTTTCTACAAAATTCTCAGCAGAAATAGGAAAATATGTCCACAGATTCGGTCTGGCACTATATGACGCACAGTTCAAACTGTAAGACTGCATGGCATGTAAATGAATTCTCTTTTATGTATTCTACATTTTTTGATCAAATCTATTCATTCACTATGTTATGTCGTTATTCGAGACCTTCTATGCAAAAATCACTTTTATAAGGGGTAAAAATTAGTTAATTTTACTTGATTAAAACAGTCTGCAGAAACACTTTGATTGACATTCTTCATTTGTACATGTCATCAGAGGAGAAAAGCCCCGCCCAATAATGACATTCTTTCCCTCATTAGCATACAACATTAGTCTTGTTTTTGAATCTGCCACTATGCTGACACTCAGGCATCTGTAGCTCCGCCCTCTTTTGAAAAGGGCACAACCTCATTTGAATTTAAAGCGACAGTCACTAAAACAGCACAATTAGGATCACAGCCTAAAAGGGGCAGTTTCAAAAAGTTATAAAACATTATCTATGAGGTATTTTGAGCTAAAACTTCACTACACACCTTAGGGATATCAGAGACTTTTTTACATTATGTAAAAAAGGGCATAATAGGTCCCCTTTAAAAAGATCTGCTTATATAAACACCACAAAATAAGCCTTAGAAGCTCATTCAAAAACACATCAATTTTTATTGTGTATACCTCCAATATATATGAATGTGTGTTGGTATACATTATAGTGAACTTACAAATCTAGTGTAGATGGTGAGTTTTGCATGAAAAAGCACCACTTATTAATAGTGGTAATTTTAGACATTATATACACTAGGGCTGCATGATATTGGAAAAAACTGCCATTGTGATATTTTATTTTTCAGCGATACATATGCTGTGTATATTGATTATTGAGTATAATTAAACCAGATGACTTCAATGACTCGATTGGAATAATTTTGTAGGCCAGTGCATCTAGATAAAATATTATAAATCAATCACAAGCATTGGTAAATACAAAGAAACAAATAAAATAAACAGTGCTTAATAGTTTTCTGGGAGCCTAGAAGTATTCAGTTACATAAATTGAATTATCAAATGTAAAATAACACTGTATAGACTTCATTAATCTTTTTTTAAGCTGCAAACATTATAAACTGTTGTGCTGGAATGCTTAAAACTAGCTTTGAATACTTAGTCACTGACCTTAAAAATATATGCAAATGATTAAAAGTCTTGGTCAATTTTTGGAGTTACTGCAAAGTGTAATAAATCACATGTATTTTTTTCAACTGTGGCTTTATAGCATTTACTAGGCTATAATTAGGGATGGGTACCATAGCTCGGTACTTTATCGGTATCGGTGCTACATTATAAAAGACCGAAGTGTATCGATAAGCTCTTACATTAACGGTTCTGCTATATGTATTGGAGAATTATTGCTGAATAAACATTACTTACAGCAGCATAATTTAACTGACCAACCTTTTTTAATTTGTCATATTTGATATTCGTCGGCACAGTTGGCATTCTCACATGAGAAATGCTCGTGTTTCCGGCGAGCACGTCAAGTTTAAAAGCCTTTACAGTTCTTTGCTGTGCCCTCGCACTCAGCAGAGGCTCACGCTAAGCGCGCACACATACCTCGCGACACAGACTCACACGCACACACAACTCGTAAGCTTGCAGAGTGAACCAAACGAGTTGTATTTCCCTAGTGGACAGCGACAATGCCATTGCAACAAACGCAACAAGTTGTTTTTTTGTATAAGCGGAAACGCAAGAAATCTGGCTAAGTGAAAGTATGTTTTAAAAGTGCATTAACTGCAATGTAACGTAATGAAAATGTTTGACTGCCTATCTATTAACAGTACCGTTACATCATTCTCATCGTTATACCAGCAGTGAATCACCTAAATAAGTATAATATTAATAGTTCAATAAACACACGCATTCGGTTACAATGACAACAGTGTTTTTTTTCTGCAGTAGCCTAAATAAATCTTAAACATTAAAAATGCTTTTACATCAGCTGTATTTACAAATATAGCTTATAAGTAGACTAATAATAAACTATGCTTAAGAAAATATAAAAAACAGCTTATTTTTACATTGCAAGATGCTCCAAAACTGTATTATAAACACAGTTATCTCAGTTATAAAACTCATTAATGTGAATGTGTTGATGAAAAACCATAAACATTATCTCATTTTACTGCATTCTGCAATTCAAAGAGGGTATTTTTAACTGCAGGGAGCACAATAAACCAAGAAAGGTCCCGACTTGTGCCAGAAAAGTCAAACATGTAGATTTTTCTCCAGAAGAGTGATTTTCCTTTAAACTATTGTACATTCTGTTACAGGAAAATAAATATTTATTTGTTTTACAATTATTGAATTCATTTTATTTTACATTTTAAAATGTAATAAAATAAAGTGTTGTTAATTCTGTTCAATTAGTTTTTCGTTTTTTCATAAAAATAAAAAAACCCACTACAAAACGTACCGATAAGAGAACCGTTAAAGTACCGAACCGATAAGTGGTATCGATAAAAGTAGTAATACTGTTAAAACCTTATAATCCTGACTCCACATTTCAGATCTTGCGATGTGTCTATTGCAAATGCTTACATTGCCATATCAATGCTCAAACGGTATATTGTGCAGGCCTAATATAGACTGTGTAATGGTACAGCTAGTTTTATCAACGCCTTTTATAATGCGTTTGGTCAGTGGAGAAAATATCAGGACAGGCTGATCTCTGCCATTTTGAGAACATTTGTCACGTCGCGGTGTTCTTTACATCTTCATGCCAGTCGTGACTCCAGCTTTCGTGGTCTTGCAGGACGGGTGTATTGGCAGGCATCGGTACACTCTGTGGGGCGGGTCGGTGGGACACAGACTCGGACTGTTCTCTGACAGGGCAGGGCTTTTAAGCGGGCCATCATCTTGCGTTATTGCAGGCTGCATCATTCTGCGACGCACATTCTTGCTCTTTTGCTCTGAATGGAAGGCTTGTATGAGCTGCAACTTGAGCCTGAGCCTTCGAGGAGCTTACACACACACACACACACACACATTCATTATGACCACGTCTCACTTTCTTCATCACCATCTTGTGCTCTTTTTCTGGCCAGTGCCCTTTAGAGATCGATAATCTTTGAATCAAACAGTGTGTTCTTGGTAGTAGAGAAGTTGTAATGGAAAGGTTATAAGCTTTGGGAGTATAACATTGCATGAGAACCTTTCTTTTTTTCTGTGAGAACAAAGCTACTGGTAAAACAAAGGTAATTCAAGAGCACAACTTGGATGCATTTTCTCTCTTTTATCATTGTAACATGTTTAGAAGGAAACTTATTGAGACTACTGAATAATAATGCGTAAGTGCATACAATTCTTCTTTTTATTATTATTAACAAGTTTAAAGGGATATTTTACCTATAATTGAAAATTCTGTCATCGTTTACTCACCCTTGTTTCAAACATCTATGAGTTTCTTTCTTTTGTTGGACATACTCTGAAGAATGTTGAAAACCATTGTCTTCCATAATATGCATTTTTCTTACTATGGAAGTCAATGGTTACAGGTTTTCAGCTTTCTTCAGAATATCTTCCTTTATGTTTAACAGAAGAAAGAAACTCATAAAGGTTTTGAACCACTCAAGGGAGAGTAAATAGTGAGTAAATAAAAAATTTCAGGTGAACTATCCTCTTAAATGCAAAATTTACTTTACACAGTGAAACTAATATACTACTTAATGCAGTAAATCAAATGGCTCTTTTGGGGACTCCTGCTTTATATTTTCATATTCATCTATTTTTGTTTATTACACACAATAATAATCATAATCATAATAATCACCCTCATCATGCCTTTGAATTAGAGCTGCACAATACTGGGAAAATGCAATATTGCTATTGCGATAGTTACATAACATTTCCCTAGAGAAAATAATATTTTTCCCTATTTTTATTGGCTTTCTTCAAAAATACTGTACTGCATGATGCCTCTCAACTCGTTCACTGTCAATAAAATGGGGTTATTGTTTTCATCTTGTGCTGTTTAAAATCAATAACTTGCATTATACTAAGTTGAACTGAAAAAAAGTTTAATAAAATCTATAATGTTTACAAATTATTATTTTTTAGTCTTTGTTTTCAGTCAAGTGCATCCAGAATTTTCGGTTTTGGCCCAGAATGTTTATATCAGTGCAACCCTAAAAATAAAAGACATTTATTGCACCTCTCTGTGATATAAATATTGCATATACCATTTTTGTAATAACGATAAATATACACTACCTGACGAAAGTCTTGTCGCCTATCCAAGTTTTAAGAACAACAAATAAATAACTTGACTTCCAGTTGATCATTTGGTATCAGAATTGGCTTATATAAAAGGGAAAAACCTCTAGATTACGCTTATTTTATCAAAATCAAATATGATCATGCCTTCATTTTAATGATTTAATTAGGACAGTAAGGTCTGACTATGCTTAGACAAAAGTCTTGTCACTTAACAGAAATAATGTCCAGTATAGAATATAAAGTCATGCTGCAGTGGAAACAGAATGAATAATGTGTCTGACTCCATCATGAGCTTGGAGGACTGCATCCATACATCTCAGCAATGACTCAAATCAATTATTAATAAAGTCATCTGGAATCTGGAATGGGAATGGTTCTTGCAGGACTCCCAGAGTTCAACAAGATTCTTTGGATTCATCTTCAATGCCTCCTTCTTCATCTTACCCCAGACATGCTCAATAATGTTCATGTCTGGTGACTGGGCTGGCCAATGCTGGAGCACGACCTTCTTTGTTTTCAGAAACTTTGATGTGGAGGCAATAATAAAGCAAATAAAAAGGATGATTTGGTACAAACACCTTCTTTAAATGTACCTACTCCCTAAATTTCTCAAACCAAGCTATGGAAGCAATTAGATTTAATGCATTTTTTTCACAATTTCTGGAAGTGATCAAAAGTTTTAGTCCCCCGTTCAAATTCCTGTCTTTCTATTGACGAAAGTGAAGTTTTATACTCAGGTGTAAACGGGACCTTATTTGCACTATATGTTTACATCCAGTGGCCTTTAAGGTCACTGTTGTCCAGATGTTGATTGCAGTGAAGCCGTTTCCTGAACCCCTGGAGATACAGAAGTCTCTCACTTCAGCTGTAGATCACTGTTTGCTGGGGGATGGGGGACAGGGCGACCCTTAGCCTGCAGGATGTGTTCGGTCTTGTTGTGAATTTATGGCACAGTCACTTTTTAAAGCCTCTTCCGCTCTTATAAACTAAAGATTAGACACATGTGGTGCTCATCCACAACTGTTGCACACAAGAAACTTGCTTAAGAGCTAAGCAAATTTTCAAGACTCCTACAGAGGGTGGAGTGACTCATGGAAAAAGTGAAGGACTTCTCTGGGATTTGTCTTGGCATCAGTGCAAATTTATTTATTTTTTTATTTTTTGCAGCGTGACCTTCAGCATAAGGATACACAGCTTTTCTCACACTAGAAATATGTGGGGCACTCTCAAATGATTTTTTACTGCTTGTTTACACTACTTATTTGAATTTAGCTTTTTAAGTTTTTGGGGAGCAACTTAATTGTTTTATGTTCAATCCACTTAGAGATGTTATGTTAACTTATTCGATTTGTGTTGGAACAACATGAATGATTTGTGTGGGACCCTACATTTTTTAAGTTGCAGGTTTTATGCTGAAAATGGCACATTTATTGACTTTATAGGATATAATATTGGAATTGTTTCAACAATGCGAGTTGTTGTTGTTGAGTTATGCAAAATAAATAGAATCACATCTTGAGAGTGCAAAACAATTCTGCGTGATGAATCCTTTCAGAATGAAGTTTGTGAAGCACAGAAAAATACCTCATTTTTTAATATTTATAAGATAAAATTGTCATACATTGTTAATGTACAGGGGTAGGCCATTTGTATGGATACACCTTAATAAATTACATAGGCAATTGCCTTCAGATGACCCCGAAGATAAAGTCTTAAAGGGTCAGATCGGGAGACCTTGGGGGCCATTCAACTTGCGACCAATCCACTTTTCAGCAAACTGTATTCAGCAAACCATTCCCATTTTATTAAGGTGTATTTATATAAATGTCCCACCCTGTACAATTCACGCTATTAACAAACCATTAATGTAGACTTTTAGCTCAATAAACTACTAGTTAGCTTCTTATTAATAGTTAGAAAAGGATTTAGGTATTGGGTAGGATTAGGGATGTATAATATAATCATTCTTCATAACTAATTAACAGTTAATATCATAATAATGAGGAGGTAATAAGTAGGGCCAGACGGAATCTACAGACATTTTTAGCTATTTCTGTGCAGAATTTTGTAAAAAATCTGCTGATTTATGCGGAACGATTTTGGGAGTATCATAACTAAAACCTTAATATATGAAATAAAAAGTAATAAAACCTTTTTTTAAGTTTTAATGTTTACAATGCAAATCCAATTAGATCCACTTTATTTGGTAAACAAAGCAAATCTCTCATATAATATATCCACTAAAAGACAGAAAATATTACTTTACAAACTATATTGTGCATAAATCATATAAATATTGTCATTTTAGTCAATATTATTACTGAAATAAATTTAAAAACTAAACAAATATATATTTATACACATTTAAACAAGTAAATAAACAGAATCAATGATGTGCTAAAAATCTGCAAAATTCTGCGTGCACAGATTCTGTGTGGGCCTAGTAATAATCAGTAGTAAATGGTGTGAATAGATATTTTTACTAAGCATTACTTTTTGTAATTCAGTGTTTTTTATTTCCAAAAATGAAAATTATAACATTTTTACAATTAGATAGAAAAAATACTTTAAACAGATATTACCCAATATATATCCCCCAACCCATTATGAGCACATCAGGAAACACAGAATAACTGTAGTTTAGACCAAGGTAGTATCAGATAAGTGTTAAGTGTCCAATATATCGCTTATATAGATTTTCCATACCGTAAGAATGTCCAGTTTAGCATGGTTGATCCGTGCTGATGACAGTTCCAGATACAGTATTTCCAATAGTAAATGTAACCAGTGCTTAACTGAGAGATCCTGAGGAGGTTTCCACCTCTGTACCAACATTTTCTTTGTAGCAGTTGAAGCAGCTAACCAAAATTTACGGATCTTTGCTTTACTAAGCATTACTGATAAAATATAGTAAAGCAGTACCAAACAAATGTCATTTTGTTATTAACATGTAGTTTTATAACATTTACAACATTTATTCACAACATTTTCATTTTTTTCCTATTTCACCAAGAATATACAGCTAAAAAAAAGCCGGAGCAGAAAATTTTTGCACTTCAGAATGATTGAATTTTCAAATAATAATTTATTCAATAATCCATTTATAAATAGTCACTTGCCTTGATTCTAAATGAATCAACCGTCTTGAATGAATTCTCTTAATTTATGGTTCAGTGAATCACTCATTTAGACAGGGATTTATAATATGCGGGTTGTTTTTGGTGTGATTTATTTATCCAGCAATTAGTAGCATAAAAAAAACAGTCAGGCAGTAGACAGAAATCTTGACATGAGGACTCTTTGTTTTTGTGTAGACCTTTATTTCTTCTTTCATATTGGCCACTCAACTGCTTAAAGTGACGTAAATGTTTCACAATCAGTTTTATTTCCTTTATTCAGATTAGTCTCTACGTGCTCTTTGCTCCTGCCAAATCTTCAGACTCTCAAAGCAATTCATGGAATTTGACTGTGAGTCCAGCATGATGATTATTTATGATCTGATTATACGATATATGATATAGATGGGTATATCAGCTTTTCTCCAGTCTAACTTTATCATGCAACTTTACCCTGTAGTTTGGTAACATTGAGCTGTTTTGAGTCACAACAGTTTGGCAGTTTGGCATTTCTCTCTAAACAAACGTCTCATAAGACAGCTCGACTTTGTATTTGGGTCAAAGAGACCCTTGCCTTTTACTCAACCAAGGCCACCATGTTAAGGTCACTCTGTGTTGGCTCCTGTCCTTAAACAAATCACTTCCAAATAATCAGACATTTCTTGTAAATTATAAGAATGGGATCTCAGCTCTGTTATTTATTATTTGTAATACACATTGAGTTATTTGCAACAGTTTTACACTATTTTATTATATTTTTCATGATTTAGTCAATATGTTATTAGGCTTGCGTTATATCAACCAGAAAAAAAAAATGTATATATATATTTTTAAGATTAATAATACATTTTTACTGGGTGTGAAATTTTTTTATTTTTTGTGCTTTATTTCTATGAACTATTCATTCATTTTCTTTTTGGCTTAGTCCCTTTTTTAATCAAGGGTCGCCACAGCGTAATGAACCCCCAGCTTATCCAGCATATGTTTTTGGATGCCGATCCAGCTGCAACCCATTACTGGGAAACATTTATACACACTCATTCACACTCATTTTTTTTTATTTAGTTTTTTTTATTATTAATTAGTTAATTAATTAATTTATTTATTTTAATGGTTGATTTTTTTTCTGTGTGTATTTTTGAGCTGGTCTTTATTTGTTTATTTATTTTTATTTATTTTATTTTTAAATGATTGATTATGTCTTCTCTGTGTGTATTTTTGTGCTGATCTTGTTTTTTTATTATTAATTATTATTTTATTATTAATTAATTATAATTTATTTATTTATTTATTTTACAATTGATTATTTCTTTTTTCTGTGTGTATTTTTGTGCTGGTCTTGTTTTTTGTTTTGTTTTGCTTTTGAACTGTGGATAAATGGAACAATTCAGTGGCAGAAATAAAAATTATTAATTACTAAAAATTACTAATTAATATAATAATATAAAAAATTATTCTTTATATTATGTATATATCTGTCAAAAATATAAAACTAAGTATTAATATCTAACATTTGCATCCACACTTGTGCTGCTGATTTCGTGCTGTTTTGATTGAACTTAACTATGTCGTAGCTTAGAAATGTAAAAAAATAAACCTATACAGTAATATTTTTTAACTTTCATAACTTCTAACTGCATTCTATAGTGACTGACATAATAATATCAGCTTGCTCGTCGTTAAAACAACAATTACTATAATATTATGAATATCACACTCTCCTAGTACAACAGCAGACGAAAAACAAAAGCTGTTTTTATTTCAGAGGACCGACATGCTGGATTTCCTCAGCTCTCTGATAGGTCTGCAGTGTTCCAGTCCAATGTAAATAGTGTTTAATATCAGTGACTCGGGTCCAACAGTGTGTAAAGGACAAGGTCCAGCTTCATGAGTGCTGATCTTTGGCCTGCATTAGTCTCTTTCCTCACATCTGTTTTGCTCTTTGAAGGATTGCGTCATCTTCCTCTTCCTCCGCACACATTCACGGCCCCCTTGAGGAAAAAAATGGTCTGAATCTTCCAGTGCCTCTGTCATCAGTTGAGCTGTGGCTCCAATAACTGTTCAGATTGTCCATCTGGACAAAAATTCAAAAAGAGTCCAATTTCAGTACACTGACACCCCCAACTGAAACTACATGTCTGATGCGCACATGTGGACAAAGAAGCCTTCACTCCCAAAATCCATACAGCTGTGTGCAGAACTCATGTTGATTATTAAACTGTAGTTTGTTTAAATCGTAATATTACAGACTTAATTGTATGTATGTATGTATGTATGTATGCATGTATGTATGTATGTATGTATG
>CAIGQZ010031558.1:1542917-1555044 GCA_903798205.1 Danio tinwini | reverse complement strand
TATATACATACATACATACACACCCACAGTATTTGAATGCAATTTTTTTATTCATTAAATGACAGTAATTTACTTAAATGACTTACTTTTAAGCTTAAAACTATGTTACAATTCAAAAATAATGTAAAAAATATTTCTATTTTTACACGAAATAATAATTAAAATATAATATAATTCACTTAATAATATAGGGCTGCACGATTAATCGTATTATTATCACAATAACGATTTTTGTGACCCACAACGAATAAGTATCGTCACGATTTTACAGTATAAAGACCAAGCCGTTATTTTAATGAGTGGAGTTTACAGATTGTACCGTCACAAGCATGAAGTGACTGTGTCTAAATTGCAAGTGTTTGTTGAGGAATGTAATGTTGATCAGGTAGCCTTTGCTCCTGTTCAGTTCAAACCAAGATAGCACAAAAAACCTTAAAAGCCATCACAAAGTGGATGTCGTCAGTGGGTTAATGAGCTCAGAAGAATTCTGCTTTGCATTTTCTATGCATTTCCACAGCGGAATCGACCACAAACTTATCCAGCATATGTTTTATGCAGCGGATGTCCTTCCAGCTGCAACCCAGTACTGGGAAACATCCATACACACTCATTCACACTCATACACTATGGCCAATTTAGTTTATCCGGGGAAACCGGAGCACCCAGAGGAAACCCATGCCAACACGGGGAGAACATGCAAACTTGAACGAGCGACCTTCTTGCTGTGAAGCGATAGTGCTAACCACTGAGCAATCAACACATGCCATTGGCCCTGTGCAATTTCAATACACTATATATACACTTCAATTACATTTGCCATACTTTAAAGGATCTGATCCCACACCAGCCACTTAAAAGAGATTATTTTAATCTTTGAACCCTAGAAAACCTCCCGTTTGTGCTCGTCTGAGTGAACGTTCTCTTATATTCCCCTTTAGAGGCCAGTTGACACCCAGCAATTTCCAGCAATCATCATAATCATCTCCTCACACACTCGCAGCAGAGTCAGATGTAATTGCACATCACCCGTGACTGATGCGGAAAACGGCATAATAATACATCAGCCATAATCCCATCTGTCAATTCATATGGGTTGCTGCAGCGAATCGGAAATGACTGGTGTGATTACATCTAGAAACTGCAATACATTACACACTTTAAGGATTTGACTACACTAAAAAATATTTGTAAATTTGCAGTTTTCCATATTTTGTAGTTCATGTTTTTACCCCCCCCCCCCACCCCCAATTATTTCTGCTTTTGAATTGCATTATGGGAGCTTAATCTTTCTTCCAACAACTTTTAACCTTGAGAAGATCAAAAAAGGGGTTTTATGAACATTTTTAATAGTTTAAAGTGATATATTGTTTGGGTTGGTGTTGTATATTACACTACAAAAGCCTTGTAATAAACTCATTCATTCATTTTTCTGGGGCTGGGTCATGGGGCAGCAGTCTTAGGAGAGAACCCCAGACATTCCTCTCCCCAGACACTTCCTCCAGCTCCTCCGGGGAGATCCCGAGGCAGTCCCAGGCCAGCCGAGAGACATAGTCCCTCCAGTGTGTCCTGGGTCTTCCCTGAGGCCTCGTCCCAGTAGGACATGCCTGGAACACCTCCGTAGGTAGGCATCCAGGAGGCATCCGAAACAGATGCCCGAGCCACCTCAGCTGACTTCTCTCGATGTGGAGGAGCAGCAGCTCTACTCTGAGCTCCTCCCGGGTGTCAGAGCTCCTCACCCTATCCATAAGGGTGCACCCTGCCACCCTGCGAAGGAAACTCATTTCAGCTGCTTGTATCTGAGATCTTGTACTTTGGATCATGACCCAAAGCTCATGACCATAGGTAAGAGTAGGAACGTAGATTGATCAGTAAATCAAAAGCTTTGCCTTTCAGCTCAGCTCCTTCTTTACCACAAGGAACCAGTACATCGACCACAGAAACAGAACAGAACAGAACAACATCATCTGCAAATAACAGAGAAGAAATCCTCAAGTCCCCGAACCGGACCCCCTCCAGCCCAAGGCTGTGCCTTGAAATTCTGTCCATAAAAATGATGAACAGAATTGGTGACAAGGGGCAGCCCTGCTGGAGTCCAACATACACTGGAAACAAGTCTTACTTATTGCCGGCAATGCAAACCAGACTCCTACTCTGTTCATACAGAGACGAGACAGCCCTTAACATAGCGCCTCTGACCCCATACTACCATAGCACCCTCCACAGAATGCCACAAGGGACACGGTCGAATGCTTTCTCCAAGTCCTAAAAACACTTGTGGACTGGTTGGGCATACTCCCATGAACCCTCGGGCATTTTCTGTTATTTTACAGTTTTATTCCTCTATAAATTATTTCTTATACATTATATTAATTTAAACTACTAAAATGTCAATTAAAGTCCCATCAAAAGTGAACAGTGCATATCAAAAGTATTGTGATTACGCTATTTTTTTATACGATATAACATTTAAAAATGCAATTTTTATTAGCTTTGTTTTTAAATAATTTCTTTGTTTAACAATATTGGAATAAACAATACTGCGTCGGGACGCAAACATTGAGTCTTTAAAACACTATGAGTGAGTAAAATCCTTGACAGATATTCTGACTCTGATTGGCTGTTGTCATGTTTTATTTTTAGCTCTAGGTTTACCTTTGGGCTACTCCAGCCAATAGCAGAACAACAACTACTGGGGAGGCGGGGCTACAGATAGTAAGGCCCCATCTGATTGGTCACATTTAGATAAACAACCAATGCATAAAATAAATGTATTTATCACGCATGTTGCACTTATTACAATCGTAAGACGCGGTGGCTCAGTGGTTAGCACTGTCGTCTCACAGCAAGAAGGTCGCTGGTTCGAGTCCTGACTGAGCCTGTTGGCATTTCCTCCACAGTCCAAAGACATGATTGGCTGAAGTGTGTGTTTGTCAAAGTGAGAGTGTATGGGTGTTTCCCAGTACTGGATTGCAGCTGGAAGGACAGCCGCTGCATAAAACATATGCCGGAATAGTTGGCGGTTCATTCCGCTGTGGCGACGCCTGATAAATAATAGACTAAGCCAAAGGAAAATTGATTAATAATCATAATAACGATGATTTTGCGATGTATTGTACAGTATTAATCCTGAACTGTGGATTCATTCACTCCTTCATGCTACAAGGAGAACTTCACCTTAAAGGGACAGTTCACCCCAAATAAAACATTTCCTCATCATTTATTCTCCCTCGTGTGGTTTTAAATCTGTTTGTGCTTCTTTTTTGTGTTGAACACAAAAGAAGATATTTAGAAGAATGCTGGATGCTGGCACTTATTGACTTCCATAGTAATTTTTTATGGAAGTCTACAGGCGCCAGCATCCAGCATTCTTCTAAATATCTTCTTCTGTGTTCAACAGAAGAAAGAAACTCAAACAGTGAGAGAAGGGTGAGTAAATTATTCATTTTTAAGTGCACTGTCCCTTTAAGTGGCTTTGGGAATGTTTGCCGTTTATACTATGGTTTATTTGGCCGAAGAAGACATTCCAGTAAGGCAAATCTTTGCCAAATAAGTTCAAACAAGGTCTTTTTGGAGAACTGCTTACATGAACAGATGCTTAATAGACTGTAGGAACACCTGCGTTTCTTTTTGGACATCCAGACGTTTTCTCACCATTTTCTGCGCTCCAGACTTATCCACTGTTGAGTAACACAAGTGGAAAATACAGGACAAGGCATTCCTGAGCAACTTTGTCAGTCCTGACGCACATGCTTTCTCCTGTGCTCAGTTTATAATTGTTTCTCTCGGTTTTCCCTTGTCGCTTTGTTTAGCTGTTTTCGCTTGTCTGTTTTTTTGACTTGGAATCCGAGTCAGTCTGTAATTGATCCCATATGTGGTTTTCCTTCCCAGACTCCACCTCCTTTCCTTCCGAGTTTGCTCAGTTTGTGTCTGTTTAACTCGTTTTCTGATGTCTCATCTCAGTTGGTGTCTGTTTTTTGTTTTGTCTTTTTGAGCTGTTGTTTATAGGTGTCATAGTAATCAATCAAACCAAGGAGGTTTCTTATGGGACAGTGTGGCAATTTTGCATCACTGTTATTTCAAGTCTGCAATAATTCATTACATGTAAAATTCTACATCGCATGGTTTCCTATTGAGAGTACAATAATATACACAAAAAAACAAACTATGTACACTTAAAAAAGGATTTATTGGATTTATTAACATTATTATGGCTCGAATTTAACCTTTTTACTTGGTAGTACCGCTGCTCCCAACTTCAAAAATTTAGGAGCACCAGAAAAAATTTAGGAGCACCCACCAAAAAATGAATGAGCACCACTGCAAATTGTATAATAACGAATTTATTGTATTTGAAAACACCATCAATCAGAAAGAAATATCTAACTAAAGCTGTGATGATGATTTGTGCAACAATTTTTAAATAAATGTTCAATAATTATAAATTATGAATAATGTCGATGATGACAACAATGAATTCCATTTCTCATTATCATGCTGCCTTAAATGTGCTTGAATGTGAGTTATCTGCTATAAAAAGTCCTACTGTTACATTATGAAAAATAAATCTATGGTTTGCATTTAACAAAAAATGAAGCATTGCAGTAAGAAATATCCATTTTTCACTATTGTTTTATATGCATGTCAATTTGTGCACTATCAGGAAAACTGCACATTTTAAATGCTCTTGTTACGTGCTGATTTACATTTTTCTGTGTTTGTGGAAAAAGCAGGCGAGTCAGCCGGTCCAATATATGAGCTGGACAGAGCAGAATTAACATGATGACACCTGTGCAATACCGTTCTTTGTCATTTGCCACAGTATCAGTTAAAACCTAGTAGTCGAGCTTCTTTGGTGATGATGTGTTAGAGTGTTAGATTTTACATTTTGGCGACCGTTTGCATTGAACTCGGAGTGATTGATGCGCTCTCAAATAACGAATCAAAATTTACCACATCATCGGCGCCATTAGTATTCGTAACTTTAGGTGGGTTTGCAAACCTGTGTCGCCTACTTTTCATTGTGTCTTCCTCAAACTTCAGCTCTTTGCGTTTCCCATGGTTATTAAAGCTCCCTGTCATCTGACAGCTGAAAGCACTTAGTGATTGACAGCTAATATGAACCAATATAAGATCCATGCGACAAGGAAGAGCGAAAAAGCACTCTTGGTCGCAATTTCGAGCCCTGATTATTTTAAGGTAAGTGGTTGCAAACAATTTATATGGGCTGAATTTAAACAAACAAATTAAGTTGAACATTACTACATTTATTTTGTTTGTTTGAATTCAGCCCATATAAATTGTTTGCAACCAATTACCTTAGTTTTAATAAATTAAATTAATCTTTTTTACAATGTTTGTACTAAAATAAAAATAATAATAATAATAATATTACAAAAAGTCTTTTAAAAGTAATATAAAACGATAGAAATAGTTAAACAAATTTCTGTTTTGTACATGAAATTATTAAAATATTTTGAATTTAACAACTATAACTATTACATAATAACTTATTATATAATTGATTAAATAATATGACTTTATTTATAAACAAATTAATGTATACTTTTTCCAAGCAACAAACAAGTGTTGTGTAAATTTGTTTGGTAAGTTTAAATCTGCGTCCCAAATGGCACACTATGAACTCATGCACTATGTACTTATGCACTTACACACTCAACAGCATAGTAAATGTATGTAGTGTCGTCCCAAATGAAACACTAATAGTTTTTATACTAAGCAGAAATTCAAACCGTTTCCCTGATGACGTTTGCAGGTTGTCAAATTTGTGAAATAAATGACCAGACTACCAAATAATACCTGTCATGAGTATAACCGCATTCACCATCGGGAGGCGCTATAATTACTCTTGTAGGAGAATTTTGCTTTCATAATCCAAAACAAATAAAGTTATCCAACGTGTTCGCCCGATAGGTCCGCCTCTCCCGCTACGTGAGCAAAGCTGCGGTCGTTGAGTGTGTGGAGTGTCCATCATTCCACACTTCATTTTACCGGTTGAATGAGTGCATCATCCAGGTAATTAAAGTGCACTTATTATTTTTAGAGTTTTCAGTGTGAACGCACTACTTACACAATTTATACTACAAAATGGTGTAGAATAGTGCATAAGTATGCGATTTGGGATACACCTATAGTGTTCATGCAAATGAAATATTTGCTGTAGCTTTGCGTTAACACATTTCATAAGCAACCACATTACATTCACTAGAAGTTCTTGATTGTTTCCCTTATACACTAAAAACTTGTGAATGAAACATATTTTCTGTGTGAGCGCTATCATCAGCAGTAAGTGTGTACTCACACTAGGCATGGTTGTCTTGAATCGTGCCCAGGAGCACGAATTGTCCCCTCTCCCCCTCGGCCTGCGCTCAAACTGTATTTTACCATCCGAGCCCAAGTACGCTTACGTCATTGATGATGCGACTGTTCAGTTTTACAGAAAGAGAAGCTCTCTCGCTCGGTACACTGGAGATTGCTTTAGTTATATTGTTTTGTATTATTTTAAGTCGTTTGATATGCGTTGACATTCTTTTGCTATACATATCCACCGCTTTTAACGCTCATACATATTCATGAAAGTGATCGTGCTGCAGGTATTAGGAGGTTTGCTGAAGGTGCAGCTGACGTGCAGTGAGGGGTTTGCATGTTTGATAAACTATGACAGTTCGTGTTCATTGAAAAGTAAAAATGATTCATAAATCCACATGAAACAGTCCCTTAAAAGTGATGTCGGGTCTACAGTACCACTCCAAAGCCCAATCGAACTGTGCTCTGGCACACCTCTTCCAACCGTGCCAGGGCCGGGCAGTTGAACCACACCTGGGCCCAATTCGGAGCATTCACATTTGTAAAACACACCGGGAAATGGGAGTTAACGCACATGGGCACGGTTTGGATAGCCTAGTATGAGTACACCCTAAGTAAAGAAGAAGAAAAAAGCAGTACATCAAGCTTAACTTATTGAATTCAGAACATTCCTGAGGGGAAACCAGAACATTGCCTGAGGAGAAAATAAGCTGAAGAAAACCTGTTGACCTGAGTTAACACCAGCATTGCGTTTAGTGATGAAATGAATGTCTGGAAGAGATTTCAGCCTGTCCGAACCTGTTTGAGGAGAAGGAGGAATATGATAGGAATGCCAAGGAGAAGAAAACCTGCTGCTTTTTTGCTTCATAACACACCTGGATATAAGCAAGCCATCTGATTGGCTAAGTGAAAGCATGCTACGCTGTGATTGGTGGAACTGGGTACCCTGGAGGCACAAGTTTAGTTTATTCCTTCAGGCTGTGTGATGTGATCTTCAAAGAAATGCGCTGATGGTTTATGGTCTGTGATTCAAAAGCTATTTAAAGGAAACATTCACCAAGAATGAAACTTCACAGCTCATTTGCTCATCCTCAGGCATTATGGGATGACTTCTTTTCTTTATTGAAGCGTTTAAAGAGGATTTTTAGTTTGTCAAAGCTAACAAAAAGCTTTGTTTAAAGTGTTATTAGGACTGGCCTGATTTACAATGTCAATTCAAATAAACTCTGTGCATATTTACTTAATATGGATTCATCTGAGAGCCAATCACAAAGCAGTAATATGCGGCAACAGCCAATCAGTGCACATTTAATTTAATCTACTTCTTAAAGCCAGACACTATAAACACACTAGTCTTCCTTGCTAAAAATAATAATGTTTTGTAAGTTAATGTTTTGTTATTCCACTTGTTGTGCAGCATTTCACGGATCTGCTGGACGATTTGTCTCAGGAGGCTTTGCTTGGGCAGCTGCTGAGTGACCCGTTTCTGTCGGGCCGTGGAGATGCGATGGACACTGAGGAGGAACTGACCCGTGCGTCTCCAGTGCCGCCACACATCCAGGCTGAACACAGTTACTCTCTGTGTGGAGACTCGCGCCCGCAGTCGCCGCTCTCTCATCTGCCCGGAGAACCCAGCAGTGACGCTGGTGAGATTTTGGCCAGGATGCACATCTGGAATCATTTTGTCTGAATTATAATTATCATATTGTAATGTTTTGTTTTGGGTTTGCCTTTTACATTTTTTTGTGCAAATTTAGTAAATTTGAGTTTTTCTCTATATGTTCTTTTCATAGGCGTAATGTTTCATCAATAACTTTTCAAAATGGAAATCAAATCACTTACTCAGCAGTTTTTTAAGGACTCAAACAAAGCAACCAGTTGACAGGTAATAATACTAAATTGGAAAATAAATTAGTGGGAGAAAATTATAAATATAGATAAATAAAGATAGGTAAAAATAGATAAATGATTGTATCAAATATATCTACAACAATATTTTTAATGTTTAAATCATTATTTAAGGACCATTTATTTCACGTCCGTTTTTAAATCAATTAAATTATTATTATTATTATTATTATTATTAAGAGTAATAATATGTATTATTATATGTATGTATGTGTGTATAGATGGATAAAGTTAAATATAGATTAAAAAATAGTTAAAGTTTTGTATCAAATATATCTACAACAATGTTTTTTAATGTTTAAAACATTATTTCAAGACCATTTATTTTGTCAATTTTTTTAATTAATTATTAAGTTATATCATTATTATTATTATTATCATTAATAGTAATAATATGTATTATTATACATATGTATGTGTAGATAGATGTAAGATAGATAGATAGATAGATAGATAGATAGATAGATAGATAGATAGATAGATAGATAGATAGATAGATAGATAGATAGATAGATAGATAGATAGATAGATAGATAGATAGATCTAAAATAGATAGATGTTGTTGTTAATATTATTGTATATTGAATATTATTTAAAAATGTTTAAAGTGTAATAAGTTTACTTTATTATTTGATAATAAAAACTCTTCAAATAATAAACGAAATTATTTACATACATTATCATAAACAATAAAAACAAGTAAATGAAATTTTAATGAAATTAAGTTATTGTTTAAATAAAAATATTAAAATTTAAATATATAAATAATTGAAATGTTATTATTGAAGACTGAAATCAATATTAAACTCAAAAGAGAGAGTGTGTGTGTTTTTATTGGTTCTAAAATGAAAGTGTATTTAATGTGTAAAACACAGTATTGCAGCTAAATTATGATGATGGCCGCGATACATGCTTTTGATATAGATGTGAACCTAATTTACCCCCCTCAGATGTTGGTCAGGTATTCAAGTTAAATTAAAGGAATGTCTGACGAAAAGTACCATAGTATACCGTAGCAGCCTCTCACATGACAGCTAGGAAAGGCACAGCCAATCATAATGTCCATATCCTCCATAGGGGAGGTAATGCTCGAGTAGAGAATGTGATTTACTCTTTCTGTACATATGTTAAAAAGGGTTGACAGAGGTAATTAAATTGTTGGTGGGGACACATCCCCTTCGTTCATGTTAATTCATACAAAGATTTTCAACAAATGCTATCTGTTTTGTTCTGGACATCCACATCCTTTTGGTTTGGACTTTGTTCTTGGTAGAATTTTTACACACACAAACAGCTTAATTGGGAAAAGAAATCACAGTAAATTATAAAGTCTTTTAAATCCATTTCAAATAAAATAAAGTCGTATTTCCTCAGCTGATTCAGAGTCAGACGAGTGGCCGATGGAGCAGGAGGATAAAGAATTAAAGATGGAGCCTCTTCTGTGTGTCCCACTGCCCGCTCTGACCCTCACAGTGACCCCCGCAGGCCCCACCCCTGAGCCTGTCATTGACAGCTGTGACTCCACCCAATCTCTGAATCTCCCTCAGGTGGAGGACAGCGACAGTCCACAGATTAAACTGGAGCCCCATGAAGTCGACAAGTTCTTAAACCTCTCGCCTAAAGGTAAAACACACACAGCTCCAGACATGTTTCGCAATTACTGCACTGTTAAAAACAATAGCAGGATTTTTTCTTACTCTTATTTACTAATTTATTTGTAAACTAGATTATTTTTTATTTCTTTTTTCAGAGGATATGTTTTTAATTAATACGTTTCATTTTATTTAGTTTTATTTTGAGGGGGTTGTGGGACGTTTTTGTTTTCTTATTCTGTATTAAGCCTTATTCACACTACGTGCGACTAGAATCGGCAAAGTGACAAGCGACAGTTCATTTCAGCAGAGAGTGAGCGACTTCCGGCGACCTCCGTGTACGCGAGCGACAGTAACCGTTGGCGACCAGGTGAGCGTGTCGAGCAACGTGACAAAGTTGAGAATCCTTCAGCTTTATGCAAACGACGAGCGACTTTCTTGAGCGACAATAGGAGCATCAGTAGAGCTCACGTGATTTTCTCTCAGCTCGCTCAGAGGCCTGTATTTCCTTACTGTAGACCTACGCACCCCTGCGTTTGCAGCAGGTCGCCACCCAGAGCAACAGGCAGCTACAAAGTCGCTGCTAGTGTGAATAAGACTTCATATGCTACTATGTATGGTCTTGGTAAATACCAATATATTTATTATAGGTGGGCATAGATTCATTTTTTAAATCTAGGTTAATCTCACTGTAATCTTGGAATTAATCTAGAGTAATCTAGATTAAAATGGCTCATTTAAATTCTACCAAAGGCATTCAGAATATGTGTGCTACCCAAATAATCACTAAAAATTTGTCTTTGAGAATGGGTTTCTCAAGCCAGATGGCGCATTAGACCAGGGGCTCATCTCCTGTTTCCAAAATGCATCACAAACTGCTTGAGAAGCTGTTCTACTATGATAATTGCTGATGAAAATAAATGATGTTCAATAAGATGTACTTGTGTTTACTAAATGTTTATTCAGTTAAACATCAGTTTTGAACTGTTCACCGGTCAGGTATACATCCACACTAAAATATCAAGGTGAAAGTCATCATAGCTTGCGTAGAATAGATGCAGCTCCCAACCCAACTTTGAGAATAGATTCATTGTTTAGTGCAGTTAATAATATGGTATGCTTAACAGTCATTATTATAATATATTACAGTTAAGGGATGCTGCGAATGACTGAAATATTTACATGTCAAAATAATAATAATAATAATAATAATATTAATAATAATGGGCACAATTAACTTATTATAGCTGATTAAATTGTAATCATTGCATAGTTAAATACTTCATAATTTAATCATAGCAGTAGCTACTTTTTATTGCAGATTTACTTACCAACACGATGAAGATGAAATATTGGTTTTAATATAAATAATATAATAATGATTTATTAGTTTAAATATATTTGGGGCCATTTAATAATTATAATTTTGATAATAAATAAGTGTTTACACATTTTTGATCAATAATTTAATATTCAAATTTATTATTATTATTATTAAAGAATTATTTTTGTGTTGACCATTTCGAGGGATGTAAACAAAAACAATGGTCTCAACATATTTCATGTTTTACAATTTTAATTTCTATAGCTTCCGAGAATCCAAAAAGGAACACATATTAATAAATAATGTTATGATAGCTGTTTTAACATTAGGATATGATTAAATCGCCTCTTGTTACAGTTATGAAATGGTTTGATACTAAACAGAAAGTGTTCATGGGCCGATGACATGACCACATTGAAATGGTCTATATTCAGATATATTTGATTGAATAAATAATTGTATTTATTATTTACAATTATGTAATTATTGCAATTTGATTTTATTAATAATTACAAAAATTATTACAAAAAATATTAATAATATTACAAATTTAAATAGTTTAATGTAAATAATATGCAGTGGCGCAGTAGGTAGTGCTGTCGCCTCACAGTTAGAAGGTTGCTGGTTCGAGCCTTGGCTGGGTCAGTTGGCATTTCTGTGTGGAGTTTGCTCTCATGTTCTCCCTGCCTTCGCGTGGGTTTTCTCCGGGTGCTCCGGTTTCCCCCACAGTCCAAACACATGCGGTACAGGTGAATTAGGTAGGCTAAATTGTCCGTAGTGTATGAGTGTGAATGAGTGTGTGTGGATGTTTCCCAGAGATGGGTTGCGGCTGGAAGGGCATCCGCTGTGTAAAAACGTGCTGGATAAGTTGGTAGTTCAATCCGCTGTGGTGACCCTGGATTAATAAAGGGACTAAGCCGAAAAGAAAATGAATATTATATTATATTATATTATATTATATTATATTATATTATATTAT
>CAIGQZ010031558.1:1480553-1524799 GCA_903798205.1 Danio tinwini | reverse complement strand
ATAGATAGATAGATAGATAGATAGATAGATAGATAGATAGATAGATATTGTTCGCCCTATGAGGGACATCGGAGGACACTGGATTTGGAAGGACTTCTAAGCACCGGAGGGGAGAAGGGGGTCCACTCGGTGCCGACCGGAGCATGATGGACCCCCTAGCCAACTTACGAGCGTCTCGGGCGGATCGCAGCGGCAGAGGAGCCGCCGGCGGGGAATCGGCGGACGATCAGACGCGCGGCTGCGGGAAAAACGCGGCGATGGGCGGCAGCGACAGCCTGAGCAGCTTCGCCGACATGGAAGACTCGCTGGAGGATAAACTCAAAGGTCTGGCGTTCAGGAAGCAGATCTCCTATAGGTAAATATGCGGGTGTTTCTCCGCCATATGGAGCGGTTTAATATATCAGATGCTTTTTTGTTTGTTTGTATGTGTGTGTGTTTAACAATGCATTTGTTGTGTGAATCAACACACACCAACAACAAATAGCTGAATATAATAATAAATATACTAGATTTGTATCTGGGAAGTCCTTGTGAAAGGATAACGGATATGATCATGAGACCTTGCAGCAAGTACATTTGGGGTAGCGTGTCGTTTAATGAATTGCATTATGTGGAAACGTTGCATTATGTGTGTTTAACAATGCATTTGTTGTGCGAATCAACACACACCCACAAAGAATAGCTGAATATGATCATAAATACACATCTTGGTTTGTATCCTTGTGAAAGGGTAATGTATATTAATATGAATTATCATGAGACCTGCAGCAAGTAGTATATTGGTAGTAGTGTGTCGGTTTATGAATTGCATTATGTGGAAACATTGCATTATGTGTGTTAAACAATTCATAGCCTATGTTGTGTGAATCAACACAAAGCCCCTTAAAAATAGGCGAATATAATAAGAAGTATACTGTGAAATGATAATGGATTGTATCATGAGACCTGCAGCAAGTATATTTGGGGTAGTGTGTTGATTAATGTATTGCATTATGTGGAAACGTTGCATTATGTGTGTTTAACAATGCATTTGTTGCGTGAATCAACACACACCCACAAAGAATAGCTGAATATGATCATAAATATTCTAGGTTTTATAACCTTGTGAAAGGATAACAGATATTATCATGCAGCAAGTATATTTGGGGTAGTCAGTGTCAATTAATAAGTTGCATTATGTGGAAGCGTTGCATTATGTGTGTTTAACAATGTTTTTGTTGTGTAAATCAACACACACCCTCAAAAAAAAAAAAAAAGCTGAAGATGATCATAAATATACATCGTGGTTTGTATCCCCGTGAAAGGATAATAGGTATTATCATGAGACCTGCAGCAAGTAATATATTTGGGGTAGTGTGTCGTTTAATGAATTGCATTATGTGGGAAGGTTTTATGAGCGTGATGTTTGAGCATTGCCCGTTTGGCCTGTTATTGATTTGCTGGCAGAATTCAGTTGTGAGTTCTTCCTGCACATGAAACCCTCGGGCAATCAGACTGACACTTGTGTTTGATTGTTTAATTGACATTTGACCAGTCATATGACACGCTGGGCTTTAGCTGTGGAGGAGAAACATATTACCACTCTTCAGGGTCAGAAACAGCATGCTTTGACATATTAAAGGTCAATTCTGCATTGTGTTGTCGCTGTGCAATGCTGCTTTTTATCTACCAATATCTTTAAAAAAAGAGTATTTATTGGAATAATAGTTTCATGAAAAGCCAATAACATCAATGCAACACATAAAGAAAGGTTCTAGAGTGAAATAAAATAAATAAATGGGGAGGCACGCTGGCTCAGTGGTTAGCACTGTCGCCTTACAGCAAGAAATGTCGCTGCTGGTTTGAGTCCCGGCTTTACCAGTTGGAATTTCAGTGTGGAGTTTGCATGTTCCTTCCGTGTTGTTGTGGGTTTTCTCCGGGTGCTTCGGTTTCCCTCACAAGTCCAAAGACATGCGGTATAGGTGAATTGAATGAACTAAATTGACCATAGTGTATGAGTGTGTGTGTAAATGCGAGAGTGTATGGGTGTTTTCCAGTACTGGGTTGCGACTGGAAGGGCATCCGCTACGTAAAACATATGCTGGATAAGTTGGCGGTTCCTTTTGCTGTTAAAAAAAAGGACTAAGCCAAAGGAAATTGATTGAATGAATGAAATAAACAATGCTGTCAGTTTATATGTTAGATGTATATGACTTTTTTTCTTAAGTAAAACATTCAGCTGGATTTGTTTTTGCTGAAACCATTTTCAATGGTTCATTAAATGTCAATAAAAGAAGTCAACAGTTATCAGCTCATTTATATGCACCATATTAAACTCTCTTATGAAGCAAAACAATTGGTTTGTGCAAGTAATCGAACATTATTTAGCACATTATTAATGTAATCCACAGCCTCAGCAAATCAGCCCTGAGCACCTTCACAACAGTCCTAATTTATTTTTGCCTGTTTGGTTTTCGACTCTGAAAGTGCCAGTAGTGCTTGATTTCTTTTCTAAATCACATCTGTTTCAGCTAGAAATCTTTAATTTTTAACTTAAGAAATCTTAGATGGCCTGAAGGTGAGTAAATTAACATCTAATTAAAATTTTGAGTGGACTGTCTCTTTAAGAACGGTTAGCTCTAGCTATGTTTCCATCCAAAAATGCGAGTTAACTTTAAGCGCAATACTTGAATATCACATTAAAAAATGTGTGAATAAAGCAGCGTTTCCATCTAACGAGTCAAAGAGAACAAAATAGTCACTTCCTGATTAACTGGCGCCAAATATTTACAGTAAAAACTGAATTTGCTGTGGTAGGAGAAGCTGCGTGAATCTTTTCCTTATTTAATAAATTACTTTTACCTCAGAGGACAATGCCGACGCACAATGAACAAAGTGGTGGTGTTTGAAGGCGTGAGACACTGAGCACAGACTGTCTTGACAGTTCTGGAGGTCATTAATAATATAATAACACCAATACTGAAATGGTTAAGGTGTTTTAGAATGACCAAAACAACATTTCAGATGTTTTACAGTGTGCTCAGCCTGCTGGTTTGTCCATTCACACACATTTTTATTATCACATGATCTCTTATAACAAAAATCACATGACCTTTTTTTAATGCTCATACTGGAATTTGTTCGGTAAAAGTGTTTCCATCGCAGTTTCTGCACATCTTTTCTTATCGAATAAAAAGTTTATCCTACTAGTTATGCGCATGTTTTTTATGCACATTTTCAAAATTGATGCGCATCTTGGTGTTTTCATTAAGCAACTTTTTTTTATGTGCATATCCAAAATGCACATATGAAATGAAATATTACAGCAAGAAGGTCGCTGGTTCGAGTCCTGGCTGGGCCCGTTGGCATTTCTGTGTGGAGTTTGCAGTGTATGGTGGTTTCCTAGTACTAGGTTGTGGCTGGAAGTGCATCAGCTGCTTAAATATATGCTGGCATAGTTGGTGGTTCATTCAGCTGTGGCTACCCTGAATAAATAAGGGACTAAGCGAAAGGAAAATAAATGAAGTGGTTCAAACAATTTATATGCACTGAATTTAAAAAAGCATTACTAAAAATGACTACTTATTTAAACCTTTGCTAAATTGTTTTTGTTTGTTTAAATGCAGCCCATATGAACTGTTTGCAACCACTTAGCTTAAATTTGTAAATCATTTTTTTCAGCGAAGGTGCTTTTAAAACCCAAAATGGATCTTATATAGTTATTAAAACCACCTTTTTTTTAAAATTGTAAATGCTTTTTTTTGTGCAAGCATCGTTGATCCTGTCTGTCATGTTAGTCGCTTCAGATCAGTGTTTCAGGCTTGACATATCCAGCTGATCAGGCCTCATTATTATCACCGTTCAAAAATCTGATATCTTCTGATACCCAAAGGCCCATCACTGATGATGTGAACAGAGCGGGCACTTGAAAAAAAACAAAAAAAAAAAACAAGCTGTGTGTTCGTCTAGCCTCCGTGACCCCATGATTCGGCCTCTTCTTTTCTCTACCTGTCAATGGAAGAGGATCTCACTTCTTCACAGACTTAAGGTCAACCTCAATTAAGGCCAGCGTCTGAAGAAACGATCAAAGCTGCCCTCTCTTTCATAGAAGAGATCTCTATCCATCCTCCAGTTCAGATAAGACGTCAACAAGTCCCATGAAAGCCAACCACGCCGTCAGTAAAACAAACAAACACAAGCTAACATGGCCTAAATATGCGATGGATCTTAGATAAAAGTGTCCTATTCTGCTTCTTTTTTAAAGCAAAAAACCTAAATTTGGAAGCTTTGAAGTTAGCAAAGACACAAACAGGCACTGTTCTAAATCCTAGTGAGCTACCTTGGGGTTTACTGTCTATATAATCAGCATCCTAAATGTAATGTCACTTTATATGATTGCATGCATCATACAAATGAAATGCACAGGACACTCAACTCAAATTTGACTTGCATGATACTCAAATAATAATGTTTAGCACCTACAAATATTGCTTAAAATAGCATAGTTATAAAGACCCTCTATTTTTGCATTATAAAAGGTCATATTTTGGTTTTGGGGGTCTCCAACAACAGGCTGATATGCATGCAAGGTCAAAAAACACGTTCATTGTCTTATAATATGCATTTATTTTGACCCAATGACTCCCATATGATTCGTTTAGCGATCTATTTGTTCCCAAACCCCTCCTTTGCGTGAGGCTAATCTGTTGTGATTGGTCCAATGACCCAGTCTGTTGTGATTGGTTGACTGGGTTCAGCATGAGACCGAGAGAAACGCCCACCACTGTTATGAAGTAGCACAGAGTATGTGAGAGCCCAATGCAGGACTGCAATAAATCAATGCTGCGCGTGTGTAGGTGGCCATAACAAAGACAAACGGCAGAGGATCGCAAGTTCAGAAACGCATTTAAATCGGTAAAGGAAGAAGTGTGTCACATTTTTAACATGGATTTGGATACAACATGTGAATAGCCCCAAAAGATTTAACCTGAGAGATACAGTGCATGCACTGATCTACAGTATAATAGATAAGTGATTACAAGCTGCACGGATTTTGCAAACTACAGAAAATGAGGCAACAATTTTAATCACACTTACATGTTATAATCCGGAGGAAGACAAAACTGGTCCATATGAACTGTAACAGTTACTGACAAAGTCCCTGTCAAAGTCCGACAAAGTCCCATACATAATAGTCTCTGCTGCTCCTTCCTTTAATAGCAAACAATTGACGAATTCCACATTGCAGCATAGGTTAATGTATAAATCATCAGAAAAATGACAGGAACAAACACAGCACTAGGTTGGCTATACTGTGGTATTGTGAAAATGAACTTTAACCCTTTATTCCCCGCAGCCGAATCTCCATCTGTCTGTGATCATCATCTTCACGTCATGATCAATCCTATGATCCCCTCACGGTAATGTACCATATCAACATCGACGTCGACGTGTTCGGGCAAAAGATCCCAACACGATTCATTCAGTTGACTATTCCATTAAAGAATCAATCGTTTTGATCACGGTGCACTTTCAGATTTAAACCTTAGCTGGATGTTTTCATTCACTTAGTGCTGTTACACACTGCATGGAAACTCATTTGCAAAAACCCATAATAGGGGCTCTTTAATATTAAAGTTAATATATAAAATAAAAAATATATAAAATGATCTCAGTTCACATGGATGAATGAAAATAAATTAATCCTTGTGTATTGTTCAAATTTGCTATCTTTTCGTTATGTTAGGGACTGTTTTTGCCCCATTGACTTCCATTATAACCACATTTCTTTGATTTTCAAGTCTTGTCATCATATAATCATGCATTATTTTTATTGTTGGTGGGTTTCCCTATTGGGAAGAGGTAAATTTTTTTATTGTTGATCATTAGTTGGTACCATTAACCCTTAAGGCCTGTGTAAAAACGTTTCTGGATTTTACATGAAGTTCGATGGAGTAAAACCAAAGGATTTTTCCAAATCTGTTGAACTGCATCCCATTCATCACAAATACTGCAGAAGACCTACTGGAATCCACATGGATCCAAGATTCTCACAGAAATCAGTCAAGTTTGGTGAAGGAAAAATCATGGTTTGGGGTTACATTTAGTATGGGGGCTTGCGAGAGATCTGCAGAGTGGATGGCAACATCACCAGCCTGAGGTATCAAGACATTTGTGCTGCCCATTACATTACAAACCACAGGAGAGGGCAAATTCTTTAGCAGGATAGCTCTCCTCCTCAAACTTCAGTCTTCACATCAAAGATCCTGAAAGCAAAGAAGGTCAAGGTGCTCCAGGATTGGCCAGCCCAGTCACCAGGCATGAACATTATTGAGCATGTCTGGGCTAAGATGAAAGAGGAGGCATATGTCTAAGCAAAGTCAGACCTTACTGTCCTAATTAAATCATTAACAATCAAGGCATGATCATATTTTATTTTGGTAAAATACGCGTAATCTAGAAGCCTTTGCCTTCATATAAGCCACTTCTGATACCAAGTGATCAACTAGAAGTCAAGTTATTATTTGTTGTTTCTAGAACTTGGATAGGCGACAAGACTTATGTCAGAGAGTGTATATTGTATTTTACTGGGCATTTTTGCAGTAAATAAAAGGTGCGGCAAAGTCTAGCAATGTAGGTAGGCGGCTTACTAGGTTTTGGAACAGAGCCACCGTGTTTTTCTTCATTGCCTCCTCAAATATAGCCTTTACATCAGTTATCTAGTGAATCATTTTCAACTTATGAAGAGGCACTTGTGTCGCTCTCTCTCTGTGGGACGCTCTAGAAGTGCACCAGACAGTGGAACATAAAAAAAGACTTCATGCATTTTTAAGTGTCCTATCACAGCCCCGATTGTAGATTTATACATGCTTGACACATTTTCACTCCGCCAGGCTGGTGAAAAGTTAAACATGCATATTTATTGCGCTCTGCTCTCTATCAGAGAGTCGGCCTGCACAATGACTTGTTGCCATGTTTGCTGAGCTTCTGCAAATGGTGGACCACATTAAACTTACAGTGCTGAATGCAATGAGCAATTACGCTTGACAATGTGTGAGAGAATTCAGTTGCAAATGTACATGTAGAGTAGCATATTTCAGTGTGGTACAGTTCAGTGAGGAATGAAATTCGATTTAGTTTTTTTTGATTGAGAAAATGTTTTTTATGGCAGCACGGTGGCTCAGTGGTTAGCACTGTTGCTTCACAGCAAGAAAGTCGCTGATTTGAGTCCCGTCTAGGCCAGTTGGCATTTCTGTGTGGCTATAAGGCTAATTTATACTTCTGCGTCAAGTGCACGTGTACGGTCCGGCACAGCCTTCACATGGTTGCATAGCCCTTGCTGTGGCTGGTGCAGACACAGAGGCGCATCTGTCAAACAATGTAACTACACGTCACAACGATGCATAGTGCAAGCTCTGTGATTGATCGGCTTGGTAGCTGTGATGGGTGTGGGCGGTGCTGAGAGCCGCGAGTTCGATGGAGCGAGTGTTTACAAGTGTCGAGTCCTGGGAAGGAGCTACAGATGGAAACTTTTGTTTTGTGTTTACCTTATGATTAAAGTTGTTGCATGTTCGCCAGTTCCCGCCTCTGAATGAGCGAGTTTTAGCTACTTGTAAATTAAGGTAGTGTTTATAAAAAACAAAACACCCGCAAAGAAACTCCATACAGAGCAACATAACACAACCTGCTGCCAGCTGGGGTTTTGGAAGTGTTATGAGCAGCACAAACAGCCTGCAGAACTATAAACGCACGACTATGTGCAAGGCATGCGCCGTGGGTCTATAAATCAGTATAAATCAACCTTAAGTCGAAGGAAAATTTATAAATAACCAAAACAGTGGATTGCTTTTCACGGAATAATTGTTCACATTAACAATGTGTGCCATCAAAATAAACATTGTCATTTTCAATATGGTCATGTCATTGGGCCATGAACATTTCCTGCTTGTTATCAAAGACTATAGAATACACAAGACATGTCACTCGTATACTTTTGAATGGGGAAAAGTCTGTCAATATGGCAAATGAAGCCTTTTAGTACACGAGCCAATCAGCGATCGCTATATGGTGAATAAAGCCCGCCTTTTAGTACAGGAGCCATTCAGTGATTGCTATAGAATGACAATTCTCCGGGGGAGGGGCTCAGACCAAACGTGAGTTTCTGCAGATTTTGTGTGATACGAACATTTAGACATGAAACTAAATAGACAGTTGTTGTTTAATTTTATTGGTTATTCGTAATATGAAATGTAATCAAGTTCGGCAAGTAGTTTTGAAGAATTTTATGTTTCCCCATTCAAACAGAATGCCTGAGCATATACTACCCGAGAGGCAAAAAGATGGCCGCTGAGTGAAATGACTTCCCTTAAAGGGACTTTGCTATCATAACATTATTTATCAATATGTTGTTCTTTTGGGATTTTCGGAAGCTTAAAAATGTAAAACAGGAAATTCGTTGGAAGCATTGTTTTTGTTTATATCCCTCAAAATGGGCTATAAAGGTTTCCAATACAAATATCATTAAAACCCATTACAATCCATCAAATTCTAACCATTAAAACCAGCACATTTTTATGATTTATTGACTTTAACATGCCAATAAAAGTAAAAAAAAAAAAATATATATATATATATATATATATATATTAATATTAATTAGTGGATTACTGCCTCGCTCTTATTAAGATATTGGCTGTTTATTATTATAAAGTATACATGCATCATCTTATTCTAAATCCATAATAGCTAAACCCAACTACTATTTTAATAACTATTAATGAGAATAATTAAAAGTTTATTAAGCCAAAAGTCATAGTTAATGGTTTATTAATAGCGAGTATTGTATCTTAAAATAAAGTGTGACCAAAACTACCAGTAGAGTTTCCATTAAAACCAATATAATTTCCATTCTAACAGTTTAATCCATTGCAAATCTATTAGACGTTCTGTGATGGTCTCTAAGGCTTTTTGTCCAACAGGGTTTGAAGGTTTTATCTCAAAGTCTGCTTCTTATTTTCTCAGAATACATGCATACGTTCTTGCATCTTTCATTTCTGACCTATTAGTATGAGGGTTTGATGTTGTCAAATCAAAATAAACATTCATGCCAACTTTTAAACTATTTCTTCTTTGCAATATCATGCAGAATTGAATGCTTACATATTAGGTTTTCCTAACATTTTGAATCCTGTACATTCTGTGGAAGTATGTTATCAAGACGTAATAGAATAGATGGGAATGGGTTTCATTTTTGATCACTTACAAGTGTTGTGTTTTATCGGTGAAACTTTAATAACAGCCCCGGTGCATTTAGTCATCTGTCAAGCTGTGCTAATCCTCCTCCCGTTTGGCACATTTGCTTTTGCGGGTTCAACTGAAGTCACACTGCTCCCAATTAGGACATTCCCTTCACTGTCAGTTCACTGTGCTGTGTTATTTATTTATTTTTTATAACTCTCATTTTATTTAGCTGGCATTGAATCAGAGTGCCAAATGGCCGCCACACCTACTGTAAATGTAAAAACCATGTGTAAATACTGCACGTGGGCTGAAATCTGTGCATGTTCGCTTTCAGATCCGTGATTGTGCTTTATTGGTTGCTGCTTTAACATGTTAAATCATGAAAAAGTATGCATGCTGTGTGAGAAAGAGGGCATGTTTGGTGATGCAGGAACTTGTATAATGCTGTAGTTTATCCTGATGGCAGACAGGAATAAGTATTTTACATAAATGGTCATAATCTCTCCTGAAGATGGCTGTGCGCTGAGCGGACGGCTTAACTCTGATAAAGCCAGTCTTTTTGCCTTTTTTTCAGTATGGTGGGGGTTTGTTTTGGAGCCCGAAGAGACGCATTAAAGGATTGAAAGCTTCTCCTTATTAGGTATATGAATGTAAGGAGCTTTTCCTCTGCTGTTCTGGTCTATGAAGCATCCGGCTGAGCCTCATCTGGGGTGGAAGCTAAAATTTAGCCCCAGGCTTTGGTGTTATTGTAGGCCTCAACTGCGTTTAGTCTCATTTAAGAGAATTTTGTTCACCCAGAAACTAAAATCATGTTGTTTTTTATGTTATTTAAGTTCAATTCAGAGTTTTTTTCCTCTGTTGGATGCACACAAAGATCTTTTAAAGAATTTGTTGTGTCCATTGATGGCCATAGTATTTTTTCTCCCGTACTATATACCAGTTTGTTCAAAATAGTTTCTTTGGTGTTCAGCAGAATGTCACACAGGTTTTCAATAATATTAAAGTCTGATAAATAGGAATACATGCAAATTACATACATGACATTCATGTTCATGTTTGGATTTCACATAGCCTATATAAAATATACATCATACACTCACCGGCCACCTTACTAGTACTGGGATGGTCCCTGTTTTGCCTTCATATCTGCTTTAATCCTTCGTGGCATGGATTCAACAAGATACTGGAAATATTCCTCAGAGATTTTGGTCCATATTGACATGATAGGTGCTCTATTGGATTGAGATCTTGTGACTGTGGAGGCCATTTGAGTACAGTGAACTTAAAGTCATGTTCAAGAAACCAGTCTGAGATGATTCGCACTTTATGACATGGTGTGTTATCCTGCTGGAAGTAGCCATCAGAAGATGTGTACACTGTGGTCATAAAGGGATGGACATGGTCAGCAACAATACTCAGGTAGGCTGTGGCGTTGACACGATGCTCAGTTGGTACAAATGGACCCAAAGTGTGCCAAGAAAATATCCTCCACACTATTACACCACCACCACCAGCCAAATTCTGACCCAACCATCTGAATGTTGCGGCAGAAATCGAAACTCTTCAGACCAGGCAATGTTTTGGATTTTATTGGATCTTCTATTGTTCAATTTTGGTGAGTCTGTTCCAATTGTAGCCTCAGTTTCCTGTTCTTAGCTGACAGGAGTGGCACCCGGAGTGGTCTTCTGCTGCTGTAGCCCATCCGCCTCAAGGTTGGACGTGTTGTGCGTTCAGAGATGCTCTTCTGCATACCTTAGCTGTAACGAGTGCTTATTTGAGTTATACTGTTGTCTTTCTATCAGCTGGAACCAGTCTGGCCATGCTGCCACGTTCAAAGTCACTTAAATCACCTTTCTTCCCCATTCTGATGCTCGGTTTGAACTGCAGCAGATTGTCTTGACCATGTCTACATGCCTAAGTGCATTGAGTTGCTGCCATGGGATTGGCTGAATAGAAATTTACATTAAGGAGCAGTCAGACAGGTGTACCTAATAAAGTGGCCGGTGAGTGTGTGTGTATATTTATATTTGTTCGTAAATGGTCACTTGAGTGTGGAAAATGTTTGTTTTTTTGAGTGAACTGTCCCTTTAAGAGCCCAGTGGTGATATAACCAATATATCCTGCCCACGAACTGTGACTTTGAGCTTGTGTATGAAGTAATGCAAGCCGTTTTTTTCCATTGACTCTCAGTCTGCTGAGTGAGTCAGCGCTGCACCTGTAGGTCTGGCAGAAGTGCACCTGCAGACAGACTCCTGCACATTAAAGGTGTGAGTGTCTCCATCTTTCCATCCGTCTCTCCATGTCTCAGCGGGGAGTTAACAGTGCCATTCGCCTCTAATTCTCTCTGACACTGATGGCTCAAACAGACTCGCCGGTCCCTCACACTGAAAAAAAAAAAAAAGATTCATTGGACTTACTAGATGTTTTTAAGGTAACTGGTTGCAAACAGTTTATTTGGGCTGAATTTAAACAAACAAATTAAGTTGAACATTACTACATTCAATGGTTTGTTTAAATGCAGGCCATATCAATTGCTTGCAATCATTTATTAAAAAAAAGATTAGTAAATCCAATGAATCATTTTTTTTCAGTGCCGAAAACATGATACGGCAGCTGCTGTGAATGTGTTGCAGTGGAGCATCAAACCAGACAATGAAACATGTGGTGTTATTGTTTTTGTGTGTGTGTGTGTCTGTGTGTTTGTGTTTTGACATTTGTGTCGTAGGCGTGATTTTGACGTATGGACAGGCTGTTTGTGGTATCACTTCCTTTTTTGTGGCTTAATAATACAAACAAGTATTGTTTCTGCATTTGCAGCTCATTTAATGATCATTATGTCACAGATTGTGCATTGGGATAGCTTTCGATTAAATTTTCCAGTAAAATGTGAGCAGTAACGTGTAATTGTGAGCTTTTTCTCTGAAATTCCCTGTTGATGAAAACCATAGACTGTATAAAAATATATATATTATAATGGCTGCACGGTGGCGCAGTGGGTAAAACGATCACCTCACAGCAAGAAAGTCGCTGGTTTGAGCCTCGGCTGGGTCAGTTTGCATTTCTGTGTGGAGTTTACATGTTCTTCCCGTGTTCGTGTGGGTTTCCTCCGGGTGTCCAAAAACTTTTTTATAGGTGAATTGGGTAAGCTAAATTGTCCTTAGTGTATGAGTGTGAATGAGAGTGTATGGATGTTTCCCAGTGATGGGTTGCAGCTGGAAGGGCATCCACTGTGTAAAACATATACTGGATAAGTTGGCGGTTGATTCCGGTGTGGCGACCCCAGATAAATAAAGGGACTAAGCTGAAAAGAAAATGAATGTAACTGATGTGCTTTATCTGGTAGAATAAAACATGAAAGTATCTTGAGTTTGTGTTAGCCACAAACCTTATTTAAGCGATTTAACTGAAATCCCAATTGAAAAAACCCATTGACTTTAGGAAGAGGGAACCGGAACTGCTAAAAAGCTAACTCGCTTCCAGGTTTTTGCATACAAATTGACGTCATAGTCCCGCCAATCTATAAAAAGAAAGAATAATAATAAAAAGGGGGAAAAAACTACTACTACTACTACTAATAATAATAATAAGGGGAAAGGAAAATAGAAACAAGAGTAATAAAAGTGTACAGAAAATTACAACCAACTTTGTCAACGTTAAAAGTAAACATTTACAATTAAAAGTATAAGATAATAATAGTTAAAAACAAACAAAAATTAATCTACTAATAAATAAATAAATGAAACGTGCAGTATGTAAGTTTGACACACTAGGTATTGCACTCCTGGATCAAAGCAAACGCAAGCACAGGTTGCCAAATTGAGTACAGGAGTGAGTGATTTAAACTGTGCTCTAAATAAAAGCAACGACACGTCATAGAGGGAATATTCTCCATATTAAAATGAGTTTTCGGTTCTAACCAACACCTCGAATTGATTTATTAGAAACAGTTTTTATTTCTCACAGCTGAACAACAGAAACCTATGACAATGTTCACCTCAGGTAAACCTCATGTGCTTTATTCTGTGCTAAATGCTAACAATGTGAGTTTGAATGCCATTTTACAGGACATTTATTGCCATATTCTGAAAGCAGCAGCAGATAGTTCACCTCAGATCTTGAAAATACAACAAACTGTTTGAAACTGAACTTTTTACACACATGAGTGATTCAGCATCTACATTTAATGATGTTAAAGAGGGTTCATATGTATTAAATAGATTATAAACCTTACTGTTTCGTGAGTGAGTGCAAATTCTGTGCTTCTGAAAGGCTGTATTTAAGTTTCTGTCTTGTTTCGTCTGGTGAAAACAGCCAAATTGCTCATCACTGCATATCTCGTCATGAAGCGTGTTGTTAAGACACGCAGTTACAATGTAACCTGCTCACCTAATGTTTACGCTCGTAATATTTATATCATTTGATAATTAATAACATCATGTGGAACTGAATCTGTCTCATTTTGACGTCTGCTACTGTATTTTCGGTCACAGATGCATGCTTTCAGAGCCTTTCTGAATGAATGAATGAAATACGCTGTTTTTCAACAAGACAACACGGAGAGCTGGAATATAATTGGCTAAACTGGCATTGTGCAGGTTAAATTTACCTAAACAAAGAGACAGCGTTCGGGCATGGAAAAAACATTTTCAAAGCAGAATATCTGACTTCAGCATTGTTTTTCAGATAAACAAGTATGTTCACTTGGGATGTTTCTTAAATATCTGCACAAATATTATGGTATTTTTATGCTTTAGAAGAGTCAAAAACTTACATACAGCACCTTTAAATAGAAGGCAAGATGTTAAGAGAGTTAAAGTATGTTATAAAACATTGCCACTTTTTAAAAAAAATTGTTTTCCCAGAGCATCTAAGTTCTTTTTCAACTTTAGAAATTGCATGGTATCCACAAGCCATTGGGATGTAGTTGAAGGCTTATTCGATTTCCAGTGAAGTAGAATACAACGCCTAGCTAATAATGAGGTAAAGGAAAAAAAAATCAAGTAGTTTAGCATTAAACTGGGAGCAAATCTTTCTTTGTTCCCAAAAATGGAAACATCAGGGGATGGGTCAATATTTACCTGCAACACCTTCGACATAATTGTAAAATAATTAATCCAGTAATTCTGTAACAAGGGGCACATAAAGAACAAATGACTTAAATTACACTGTGCAGCATGACATCTGTCACATCTGTCATAAATATTGGGAAAAATGTCAGATTTTGCCTGTTTTTTGTGTCTCTGGTTTTTGTATCAGGCGAGCAAATTGTACTAGAATGTATTCTCTGCAGCTTAAAGTGCATCTTTAAACTCCACGTTTATAATCCTGTTAGTCGCTGAACATTATCTTCAGTAGATATGTTGTGGAGACTCTAATAGCGGACGGCTGCTTCTTGCTTGGGCCTGTCTATGCTAATAAGGGAGAGATTGTCACTAATGGGCGGGGCTTTCCCTCTCTGATAACTTTTACACAGAGAGAATGCCAATCAAAGGGCTCTATTTTAATGATCTAGGCGCAAAGTCCAAAGCGCAGGGTGCAAAATCATTAAGGGTATGTCAGAATCCACTTTTGCTATTTTAAGGATGGAAAAATTCATTTTGCGCCACAGTGCATGGACTAACAAGGTTGAGCTTATTCTCTTAATGAGTGTGTTTTGAGATTAAACCAATCAGAGTCCCATCTCCCATTCCCTTAAAGAGTCAGTTGCGTCGCGTCATAGCGCATTTGCTGTTTACATGGCGGACTTTGTAAGTGGAATAACGGAGCGCTTCACTAGCGAGAAAACAGTTAAACAGAGCATCTGCAGCGTGAGAATGAGCCTCCCCATTTCTTTACTTTTCACTTTCACTCTCTTCCGTGGATAAGGAAAGGTGTTGTACGCACAGGCATCCATTAGCCTACATAATTAACTTAGTTTGTTAAGCGCAAAGATTTGTTTCAAAACTATTTCTAAATTCAGTTCTAGTTTCCAGCAAATGAATAAATGAACAATAATAACGAACGAAGTGTGGTCAAAAAACGGAGTTATCTCCAAATACACATGCTATGGCCCATATGGTCTAAAACCTGACAGGTGGTCAAATCTAAGCGTGTTTTTAATAAAACAGATATAAATATGCATATAATAAATACTACTACTAATAATAGCATTATACTAGGGCTGTCAAAATTAGCGTGTTAACGCATGCAATTAATTTGAAACATTTAACGCGTAAAAAAAAAATTACGCAGTTGCAGTTTTTTTATTTCCTGTTGTGGCCGACGTGCGTTCAGGGCCGGCGCGTCCATAGAGGTGACCTAGGCGACCTAGAATAGTAACAAACCCCCCGGTCCTCACTTTCATCCGTGACACCCACCCCCTCCCGGTCTTTACTTTCATCTGTGAACCGGTAACCTTCTATTTCACTTTCGGGTTAGGGGGAGCGCCAGTTCAGCTTGCTCCGGCCCTGCGTGTGTTTAATGTGCAAAGAAATTTGGATAAGATCAAGGAAGCGCTTTTAGAAGGAAAGTTTCAGTATAAAACAATTAAGGTCGCATCACCTGAAGGGAGTGCGCTGTACTGCGCATTCTCTCTCTCTTTGTGTGTGTGTGTTGTCCCCTGATACTGTCTTAGCAACTGGCTAAATGTTAAGGAGGACTAAGCAAAATTGTTTCTACTTTATAATTAATGTTCTCAACTCGCAATACAACTTTACAATGAATACAATTGTTTGTACTCAATACTTTATTATTATTATTAGTATTATTATTATAATTTTCCAATTTCCATATTGTAATGCCTGTATTTTGGATTTTTTTTTGTTTTTGATTCGTGATTAATCATGATTAATCACAAAAAAGTGTGATTAATTACTTAATTTTTTGATCAATTGACAGCCCTACATTATACAAAAGCAAATTGTCATGAATAAACTGAAAAAAAGCCCCCCGAGATGATGAAGGCATGAAGGCGGTGGTTTTTTATATTTATGTAGAAACTAATAATTTTTGTAACATTTTAAACCTTTAATTCTTTTTCATTACAAATATATTTGTGTATTGCTGTACATCCTGTGTGTATTAAGCAATGTTTAAGCGAGGCGCACATCTAACACGCTCTGCGCTGGACTTTAGACCTTTTCTTAGCTGGTCTATTGTGCAGTCTATTTTAGTTTTTCAAAATAGCAACACGCCAGCGATGCACCATAACACACCTCCATTTTAAGACCAGACAGAGCCGGAGCAAGCCGAACTGCCGCTCTAGGCAATGGACTAGCACGCCGCCCTCAACCCGAAAGTGAAAACGAACCTGACCAGTTCATAAAGTGAGGACGGGGGGTTGATGTTGTGGATGAGTCAGTACGTTGGGTTGGGCAGCGGGGAGCGTTTGCCGATCTCACTATTATGCCAGACCCCTATTATGCAAGTGTTCTGTTGATGTCGTGGATGAAAGTCAGTACGTTGGGTTGGGTGGCGGGGCGCGTTTGCCGCCCTCATTATTATGGCGCTCTATGGACGTGCCGGCCCTGAGACCAGAACGCCTATGGGCGCAAATATGAGCGCAAATGCATTTGCTATTTAAACAGCATGGTGCAAAAATTTACTTGCGTCGAGCTGAAACTAGCAAACAACATTTGCGTTGCGCCTTACGCGGCATTGCGCCGGGTGTATGATAGGGCCCACAGTGTTTCTGCAGACTGTTTTTATCAAGTGTGATTATAATAATTACAAGGAATATATGTTTCCGTTAGAGGCTGCCTACATCCACACACAACCGTGCTTAAATCACTTATAAAAGAGATATTTGCATAATTTAAGATGAATACGTGGAGTTGAGGGTACATGCTGTCCCTGTACTCGTGTTTCTGCATTTACACAGGCGTGCACTGGGATTACTGGCTGGCGTTTTTAGCAGATGATGTGACGGAGAGAGTTTTATTCATGATCTGAATCCTGATGCAGTAATTTAACTGATTGCTGGAGCAGTTCTGTCCGTCTGTAATCCTACCTGCTCAAGTCTAGCACAGCTTTATTCATTCATGTTAATGGAATATTAAAGGATTTCATCCGCATGTGTGTGTTTGGTACTGTAGTTACTTCAGGTGCTGGGAATCGTCCACTAGACTAGGGGCTTGCGGTGAAGTCTAGAAGGGATACAACTTTGCATACTCACACCAATATAGCATCATTTTTGTGACACCGTACAACAGTAATTCATATTTTTACATTATTGTTTGTCAAGGTTGGGGTAGGGGCCTTAATAAAATACAATTAATAGGTGATTTAATAAATTATATGAATAATACTCTGTGTAATTACTGTTTTTTACATTACTGTGATGGTTGGGTTTAGGGTTGGGGTAGAGGTAGGCATTCATAAAACACAATTTAACTGGTCATTTAATAAATAATATCAATAATACTTGGTATAATTACTGTTTTTATATTACTATGAGGGTTGGGGTAAGGGGTAGATGTTAATGAAATGAGATGTTAATGGGTAATTTAATAATTAATATGAATAATACTCAGTATAATTACTGTTTTTATATTACTGTGAGGGTTGGGGTAAGAGGTAGATGTTAATGAAATGAGATGTTAATGGGTAATTTAATAATTTTTATGAATAATACTCAGTATAATTACTGTTTTTATATTACTGTGAGGGTTAGGGTGGGGGCAGACATGAATAAAATACAATTAAGGCATAATTTAATAAATAATATGAATAATTAACTTAACCTCATGGCGCAGTGGGTAGCACGTTCGTCTCACAGCAAGAAGGTCGCTGGTTCGAACCTTGGCTGGGTCAGTCCAAAGACATGTGGTATAGGTGAATTGGGTATGCTAAAATTGACTGTAGTATATGAGTGTGTGTGTGAATGAGTGTGGATGTTTTCCAGTGATGGGTTGCGGCTGGAAGGGCATCCGCTGCGTAAAACATATGCTGGATAAGTTGGCGGTTCATTCCGCTGTGGTGACCCCAGATTAATAAAGGGACTAAGCCGAAAAAGAAAATGAATGAATGAGTAAACTTAACCTCTTTAACTTCAGGGCTATAGCTCTATCCCGTCTAACAATGACGGAACTGGGACTTACAAATTAGCTTAGTCTTTCTGATATTAGATTAAGGAAAATGTTTATTGATCATCAGAAATATCGGACCATTCATTCATTCATTCATTTTCCTTCGGCCTAGTCCCTCATTTATCAGGGCTCGCCACAGCGGAATGAACAGCCAACTACTGCAGCATATATCTTTACACAGCGGATGCCTTTCTAGCTGCAACCCAATACTGGGAAACATCCACACACACTCACATGCATACACACACTCATACACAACGGGCTATTAAGTTCATTCAATACACCTATTGCATGTGTTTGGACTGTGGGGGAAACCGAAGCATGCGGAGGAAACCCACGCCAACACGGGGAGAAAACTCCACACAGAAATGCCAACTCACCCAGCTAGGACTCGAACCGGTGACCTTCTTGCTGTGAGGCGACAGTGCTAACCACTGAGCCACCGTGCCGCCTTGTTTAATTTCAAATGCTTTTAATTCCGGGACATTCCACATTAAGAATGAATTCTTCATCTCTATAAGAGGCTTCCGTGATTCCGTCCACACTTTTCAGATCACAGGGCTCCAGGAATGCATTCTGGCCACTGAGAGACGCAATGAGAGTGAGAGATTAAGATCTGGAGATCACGTTTATCATGTACTGGTCATCTTCACGAAAGACTCATCCAGCTCATGTGCCTTTACTCTCCACACATTCTCACTTCAGCACAGCTCACTCTGTGTGCACTGTGTATGTGTGTGATGTTTCTGTATGTGTCTGACTACGTGTGTGTGTGTGTGTGTGTCTGTGTATGTAGCAGTGTGTAAATGCGTGAGGGTTAAGTCCTCTATGAATTGTCAGCACAGGGTTCCAGTAACTCTGGCCTCATTTAGTGAATGATTAATTGAACTAGTGTTGCAGGAGCTGAGGTGTAAAAGCAGGAGCTGGAGCAGGACACCCCTCACGTCCTGCCTGTTTCAGGATTCAGGGTCCTGACATGCATTAGACGGCTGTTTCCAGCGTTTACCTGTTCATTACCAGCACAGCCATCTGTTACAGTGTTTTGGGCCGTGCAGGGATTGGATTGTTGGATTATTTGTTGTCTGAACGAAAAACCCGGAGCTGCAGGTCATCAGCGTGGGCTTTTGACATGGATAATAGATGTTTATTTACATTTCGTCATGTCAGGGGTTAATTTTCCAGCTCAAAACCTATGGTTAAGAGCATTCAATCAGTCTGAGAGCAGAGATGAGGCATGATGCTGGAGGGACTGTCCACAATTGATTATTGAGTGCCGAGTCTTTATACATTTGATCTTATATTTATTATTTTAAAACGAAGAACATGAGGGTTTTTTATGACACCTGATCATTTGTTTTTTTTAGCTGTCAGAAAGTTAATGCATGATAAAAAAATCCTGTCTGAAATGATTAAATTTTAAATCAGAAAATTATTCTTTAACACAATATTTTTACATTTGAATGTATCCCCAACACAATGTTTATAATTATAGTAGATTTTCTAGTGATTTTTAGGTTCTTCTAGATTACATATTTTACTTTTTTTTTAATCGTAATGGGTTTGATTATTATTATTATTATTATTATTATTATTATTATTATTAGGAATAAAAGATCTTTTTTTTACCTAAAAACTTGAGCTTTATAAATTCATGTCAGATTCATTTGAATTAAACTAAGGTTTACCATTTTTTTCTGACCATTTTGTCTTTTGCCATTTTACTGTTTCATTTATTCATTCATTTGTTCGCTCATTCGTTTGTCCATTTGTTTATTGGTTCATTTTTTAGTTCATTTGTTTCTCCATTCCTTCATTCGTTGTCTTGTTGGTTCATTAGTTCATCCGATTGTTCGTTGGATCATTAGTTTGTTTGTTCGTTTGTTTGTTTATTCATTCGTAAGTTCATTTGTTCATTGGTACATTCTTTTGTTCATTTGTTTTTGACATTACGGTAGTTCATTCGTTTGTTTGTTTGCTTTTCTGTTTGTTCGTCCATTTGTTCATTGGTTCATTTGTTAGTTCACTTGTTTCCCCATTCCTTCATTCGTTGTCTTGTTGGTTCATTAGTTCGTCCGATTGTTCGTTGGATCATTAGTTTGTTTGTTAGTTCAATAGTTTGTTTGTTTATTCATTCGTTCGTCCATTTGTTCATTGGTTCATTTGTTTCTCCATTCCTTCATTCGTTGTCTTGTTGGTTCATTAGTTCATCCGATTGTTCGTTGGATCATTAGTTTGTTCGTTTGTTCGATCATTTGTTTGTTTGTTTATTCATTCGTAAGTTCATTTGTTCATTGGTACATTCTTTTGTTCATTTGTTTTTGTCATTACAGTAGTTCATTCGTTTGTTTGTTTGTTTGCTTTTCTGTTTGTTCGTCCATTTGTTCATTGGTTCATTTGTTAGTTCATTTGTTTCTCCATTCCTTCATTCGTTGTTTTGTTGGTTCATTAGTTCGTTCGATTGTTTGTTGGATCATTAGTTTGTTTGTTAGTTCGATCGTTTGTTTGTTTATTTATTCGTAAGTTCATTTGTTCATTGGTTCATTCTTTTGTTCATTTGTTTTTGTCATTAGTTTATTCGTTTGTTTGTTTGCTTGTCTGTTTGTTCGTCCATTTGTTTATTGGTTCATTCGTTTATTTTTTTGTTTTTTGTTTGTTTGGCTTATTCATTAGTTTGTTCGTTTGTTATTCATTCGTTTCTTTGTTTGTTTGTTCATTTGTCCACTTGTTCATTCGTTTGATTGTTTGTTCATTCGCTCGTTCATTCGTTCGTTTCTTTGTTTGTTTGTTCATTCGTTTGTCCAATTGTTCATTGGTTCGTTCCTTTGTTTGTTTGTTTTTTAATTCTTTTGTTTGTTTGTTCATCCATTTTATCATTGGTTCGTTCCTAAGTTCGTTCATTTGTTTATTTATTCTTTTGTTCTTTCGTTCTTTCTTTTTTTCTTTCGTTCTTTCAATCGTTTATTTCAAGTTTAATTTTAACATTTGCTATAAAATAATCTTTTCTTGATTTATTTTGATTATTTAAATTTTTTTTTTTTCGTTTATGTCATTTTCCAGCTCCCCCAGAGTTAAACAGTCGAGTTTTACTATTTTATTTAGTCATTCAGCTGATGTCTGGGTCTAGAAGGAGCCCTTATAGCTTAGCTTAGCATAACTCATTGAATCAAATTAGACCATTAGCATCTCACTCAAAACTATTGCAACTTTTCATTTTCCATTGGCCTCAGTACAAGATGTAACTAAACAAGAGTTAAGCTTTAAACAGGAATGTTATCAAAACGACTGCTAATGTTCTAATCTGATTGCATGATTTATGCTAAGCTAAGCTAAAAGTTCCGGATATCAGCTGAATGGATTAAAAAATGATAAATTTCAACTGTTTAGTTTAAAATTATATAAAGAAAAAAAGAAAGACACATCATACAAATAAAAACATTGTTGGGTCATGGCTAGGGATGCAACGATTATAGATTTTGGTTGTACGATTATAGTCTGAGGAATAATCATGATTTCACGGATATCACGATTATTATGCATTCATTGATTTCTAAACACTTCTAGTTTAGAATTTTTGATTTTTATTTTAAAGTGTTATTTATTGTGGCTCAGTAACCAATTAATAAAGCACAAAATAAAAATAAAAAACAAAAAATAGTCCGTTTCTCTTTGGACTTAACGTTTCTGGCTTTTAAACATAAGTAATGATTTTACACTGAAAATAAATGACAAAACAATGAATAAAAAATAAATAAGAATAAATTTAAACAATTGTGTTTGTCTAATGTAAATCTAAGCATCATATTAGTTAAGTATTTCCCTTTTAAAGAGAACAAATGTAGTCCCCTTTGCATGCAGCGTTCGCCTCCATTGGAAATCACGATCTTGCGCGCACAAAAGATGCAACGTGTGAACGGCCCTTAGTTGATAGCCTCAGCTGTAGTTATTCCTGTGCTCAGAACTTTAAACTAGCGCACAGTTGGCATATGCAGAAACGCTGTGTTGAGAAGCCTTTACGATTAATTAATAGTGATGAATTAAATCGAGGTTAATAGTGAAATCGATTATCCGTTGCATCCCTTGTCATGGCTGAATGGTTGACTAATTATCCGCCGATTAGTTGATTATCCAGTGATTTTTTTTTTAGGCTCTTCTAGATTGCCTAAATTTTTTTTTTTTTTAACCACTGTGTGTTTACTTTTTAGGAGTATTTAGGGTGTTTCAAACATGAATAGTTTGAAAGCATTTAGTTTAGTACTTTTAGCGTTTTCTTTTTGTTCACTGTAATATTTGGAAAACATTTATGTTCTGTATTGTATTTTTGGTCATTTTTAACATATCAGAATAGTGTTTATTTTTATATCTGTTTTTTAATATATAAAGAATACAATTTTTTGTATCTTATTACATATAGCTTTTCTAATGGCTCCAGCTTAGCTTTAAAAACCCTATACTCTTGTTTTTTCATCACTTTATTTTGTCCTTTTTACACTGACCCTGATCATTTTGAGAGGTTAGTACAGATCAACCTTTTGCTCCTCATCCTATAGTGTAGGTGTTGAGCCCAGCGGCGTCCGTCTCCCCCTGATCTCTGCTCCGGCTCTATTTTCAGCAGATGGACTGGTCAGAGATGCGTGTTTCCGATGCCTCCTCCGCGGGTAAATTATGGAGGTGTCAGCAGCCAGAGGAGGAGAACAGAGACTGCAGAGAGAGAAAGAGGAGGTTTCTGTACAGCGGGAGTGGGTTTCAGTCCTCCTACATGCACCCAATGATGCTCTTAATCTCTCATACGACTCACAAAGACTTCGGCGTCACAGTTATATATGTAATTATACAGACTGATCCCACACGCTCCCACTCGCAGAAACACACGCTACTGTCACGATAGAAGATATATATATATATATATATATATATATATACTATTGAAGTCAGAATTATTAGCCCTCCTGAATTATTTTCAACACATTTCTAATCATAATAGTTTTAATCATTTCTAATAACTGATTTATTTTATCTTTGTCATGATGCTAGTACATAATATTTGACTAGATATTTATCAAGATACTAGTATTCAGCTTGAAGTGACATTTAAAGGCTTAACTAGGTTCATTATGGTAATTAGGCAAGTCATTGCATGACAGTGGTTTGTTTTGTAGACAATTGAAGAATATATAGCTTAAAGGGGCTTATAATATTGACCTTAAAATGGTTTTTAAAAATTAAAAACTGCTTTTATTCTAGCTGTAATTAAACAAAGACTTTGTCTAGAAGAAAAAAATATTATAAGAAATACTGTGAAAAATTCCTTGCTCTTAAACATCATTTGGGAAATGTTTGACGAAGAAAAATAAATTGGCAGGCGAATAATTCTGACTTTAATTGTATAGATATATAATGTGGCTGAACATTGCATGCAGTGCAGAGCCTTCACACACCGCCTTCTCCATAAACATTATTCACAGTTTGTGTGTGTTTTTTTATGAGCTCTGATGTGCTCACGGTTTGGTCGGGTTGGGAGTTGTTAGAGATTTTTATGATTCCAGTGTCAAATCAATGCTTTAAAAAGGGTCATAACAAGCATTTTTTTATTTTAATGTGTTCCTTGGGGTCCACTTGTTAATGTTAAAGGATTAGTTTTTGTTTATCCAAAAAAGAGCAAACATCCAGTGAGCGGCAGTTATGTGGGCGCAAATGCCTTGTTGATGCCAGAGGTCAGAGGAGAATGGCCAGACTGGTTTAGCTGATAGATAGACAACAGTAACTCAAATAACCACTCGTTACAATCGATGTATGCAGAAGAGCATCTCTGAACGCACAACACGTCCAACCTTGAGGCGGATGGGCTACAGCAGCAGAAGACCACACCAGTTGCCACTCCTGTCAGCTAAGAACTGGAAACTGAGGCTACAATTGGAACAGACTCACCAAAATTGGACAATAGAAGATTGTAGAAACGTTGTCTGGTTTGATGAGTCTCGATTTCTGCTGCAACATTCAAATGGTCGGGTCACAATTTGGCGATAACAACATAAAAGCATAGATCCGTCCTGCCTTGTATCAACGGTTCAGGCTGGTGGTGGTGGTGTGATGGTGTGGGGGATATTTTCTTGCTACACTTTGGGCTCATTAGTACCAATTGAGCATCGTGCCAACTCAACAGCCTACCTGAGTATTGTTGCTGACCATGTCCATCCCTTTATGACCACAGTGTACACATCTTCTGATGGCTACTTCCAGCAGGATAACGCACCATGTCATAAACACCAAACATCTCAGACTGGTTTCTTGAACATGACAGTGAGTTCACTGTACTCAAATGGCCTCCACAGTCACAAGATCTCAATCCAATAGAGCAACTTTGGGATGTGGTGGAATGGGAGATTGGCATCATGGATGTGCAGCAGACAAATCTGCAGCAACTGTGTGATGCTATCATGTCAATATGGAGCACAATTTCTGAGGAATATTATTAGTACCTAGTTAAATCTATGCCATGGATGATTAAGGCGGCTCTGAAGGCAAAAAGGGGTCCAACCTGGTACTAGTAACGTGTACCAAATAAAGTGTATATCGCAGACAAACTAAATATCGCAAGCTCATTTTTTTTGTCTGATATTGTGCAGCCCTAATCAAGATACTGTATAATGTTGTTTTAGCTGTATAGTTTAGCCGTAGTGTATGTGGTGGTGTTGTTACTAAACTTTGAGAGGCCGACCTGACTTGGTTTCCTGTAATTGTTGTTGGCCAGAAGGCAGACTGAATGTGTGTGTGTGTGTGTTTGTCGGGTCACAGACAGTCAAGGGAAGGACACAGAACCTGCAGGGGGTCCAAACCTCTCCCTCAAAACACCAGGAAATGTGTCACAGCTGTTTCTGCTGTGCCACCAAGCTATTTAAACAACACATTTTACATGCACATAATGCAGCATTATTGTGTCCCGCGTTCAACGTCAGCATCCGAGACCAAATCACAGTTATTTACTGCATTAATAAAGAGCTGCCGTCTGTATGCTTTACTCGCAAGGATTCACTTTGATGTGAGATGCTGTGCCTTAAAAGATAATGGATCCATTTATCAGCAGAGATTATTTGTGCTGTTTGCTTGGACGAGTCGAGCATTGATGTATAAGTCCAAATTATTAATTATTTTTTTAAATATTTCCTAAATGATGTTTAGGAGAATGCTGTGAGGAGAATAAAAATAATATTAAATATGTATTTTCATTAGCATGCAATTAATTGTAATCTAGTATCCTGAATGTACTGAAATGTGTCAAAAATAAACTCCTTTCTCTTTAGGATCTTCTAACTGCATGATACAAATTACTTTAATGATGCATTTTTGGTGTGTTCTGTAATGCATTTGTGTCAAACCATTAAATGTTGTAAATATTTTGAAGTAATTGCATGTTCACTTTAACATTGACGGCCTAATAAAATCATTCAGAACACCGTTGGAACAGCTTCAAAACACTTGCGCCAAAGAAAATGCATTAGAAGCCACGTGATGCAATTTAGTATGTTCTGTTATGTATCTATGTTCAACTATTTGATCATGTTAAGCCTTTAGAATTTATTGCATACGTTGAAATGTTAACAAAACATAAAAACGTCATGGCAAATGGGTAGCCGTGCAATAGAAGTCACTTAACACTTCCACTAAAATGGATAATTAAAACATTGACTTTGCTTTTATATCTTCAGTCAATTGAGTGACTGAATTGCTTTTTAAAAGAATCCCCCTCTTCAGTCTCTAAGTGAGTTGAAGGCATGTAAAATGTGTGTCAGGAAGCCGGTGTCGCCACGCTTGAGGATCTTTAACAGGAGAAAGTGTCAGAAAGCAGGAGAGACTGAAATGAATTGAGCGAGAGGCGATTGCCCAAGAGCGCTCGGATCCAAAGCCAAACCACCCACGGATCCTGCACCCACTGCACTGCAACCGAAAAATAAATCTGTATTTTTGTCTCATTTTCTAGGAGAAGTGTCTACATTAGGGCTGCACGATACTTGAAAAAACTAACATTGATATGATAGTATTTCTGCAGTTGAAAATTATTTAGTTTTTAATTATTTCCCAAATGATGTTTAACAGAGCAAGGAATTTTTCACAGTATTTCCTATAATATTTTTTCTTCTGGAGAAAGCTTTATTTGTTTTATTTTAGCTACAATAAAAGCAGATTTTCATTTTTTAAGATCATTTTATGGTCAATATTATTTCCCCCCTTAAGTAGGGCTGGGCCAATAAACAATATTTTGCACAGATTTTTTTGTCTTGTTTCTACAGTAGTCCAAATATCTAAAAATTCTTATATCAAGAAACATTTTCTTGGCAAGCAAAATATAATCTCTCATTTTCAGAAATAATTTGCCAATATTAAGTCAGTTTTTCCTTAAATCAAGCTAAATAATCTGCTAATGGGGTAAGCAAAATAATCTTGTTTTTCCTTTTGACATAAGATTACTTTGCTTACCCCATTGGCAGATTATTTTGCTTGTTTTAAGTAAAAACTCACTTCAATTTGGCATATTACTTCTGAAAACAAGACAATATGTTTTGCTTGTCTAGAAAATGCTTCTTGATTTAAGAATTTTTAGATATTTGGACTAGAAACAAGATGAAAAATCTAAGTAAGAAAAGCATTTTTTGCAGTGTATCAAATCACGCTAAAATTGATGATTGTTATTGGATTTTTTACTCTATATTGATCACACAGCAGAAATGTGCAAGAATGGGAATCTAAAAGTGTGTTAATATTAGATGTACCATATTTTCGGCCACCAAAAATTTATCGGCCGAAAAAATGTTTTGCCATTTAATGGACTCTGTAATTTTCGTGGCTTCTGACATTGTTGAGGTACTCTTTTAAATCTGGAAGCATTATCGAGATTGCGTTTTCGCTATATCGCCCAGCCCTACACTGAAAAAAAAATCTGTCATTTTAGGAAAAAAATAAGTTAAATAACACTCTTTAAATTACAGAAATTTACTGTAAAATAGCGAATTTAAATTACAGAAATGTCCTTAAATTTGAATTTCTGGTAAATTTCTGTAATTCTACCTCAGTTATTTTACAGTAAATTTCTGTAATTTAACAGCCGTTATTTAACTTTTTTTCCGGCACTCCAGCTGCCAGAAATAAACCGTAAAATTACAGATTTTTTTTACAGTGTAGCCTTAAGCAATATTGGTTTTCGATTGTCTACAGAACAAACCATCAATATACAATGACTTGCCTAATTACCCTAATGAACCTAGTTAATCCTTTAAATGTCACTTTAAGCTGAATACTACAGTTGCAATCAGAATTATTGAACCACCTTTAATTATTATTATTATTTTTTATATTTCCCAAATGACGTTTAACAGAACAAGGAAATTTTCACAGTATGTCTGATAATATTTTTTTTTTTCTGGAGAAAGTCTTACTTGTTTTATTTTGGCTAGAATAAAAGCAGTTTTTAATTTTAAAAACCCATTTTAAGGTCAAAATTATTAGCCCCTTTAAGCTATTTATTTTTTCCATTGTCTACAGAACAAACCATCATTATACAATAACTTGCCTAATTACCCTAACCTGCCTAGCTAACCTAATTAACCTAGTTAAGCCTTTAAATGTCACTTTAAGCTGTATAGAAGTGTCTTGAAAAATATCTAGTCAAATATTATTTACTGTCATCATGGCAAAGATAAAATAAATCAGTTATTAGAGATGAGTTATTAAAACTATTATGTTTAGATATGTGTTGAAAAAATCTTCTCTCCATTAAACAGAAATTGGGGAAAAAAATAAACCGGGGTGCTAATAAGCAGGGGGTTGAATAATTCTGATTGCAACTGTAGTATCTTCATAAATATCTAATCAAATATTATTTACTGTCATCATGGCAAAGATAAAATAAATCAGTTATTAGAAATGAGATATTAAAACTATTATGTTTAGAAATGGTTTGAAAAATCTTCTCTCCGCTAAACAGAAATATACAGGGGGCTAAGAATTCTGACTTCAAATGTATATTGCAATGTACTGTAAATACAACTGCACCTTATGTCTTAACTTTATTTGGGAAGAATTCTTCACTTTAGATTGATTGGGGTGATTTTGTAGGGAAGGGAATCTCCAATAATATACAACAATAAATAATATATATACGTATAATATAGCCAATATAAAAGTGAATGATAGTTTTCTAAAGAGTCTAACAGTATTTAGGTACAGATATTGAACCAACACTGCATAATCTTCATTGTATATTATGTCATCTCTATTAAACTTACAAATATTATAATTTCTTGTGGCCGGTAGTTTTCAACTCTGAAATATTGAAATGTTCACACAGTCACACACTTAAAAAAGGACTTTTGCTGCTTGTTCAAACTACTTATTTAAAATGAGTCGAAACACAATTCTTCAATTCTTCACAATTCGTCAGTTTCCTTCGGATAACTTAATTGTTTTATGTTTAACCCACTTAAATTTGTAAAAACGATCAATTTTTGTTTTGTAGTATGTAAGTTTGACACCCAGTGGTTGAACTAGGTATTGCATTCCTGGATCTAAACAAATGCAAGCGCAGGTTGCCAGATTGAGTACCAACAGGAGCGAGTCTGACGATTGAGCCTAAAGGCTGATTGAAACCATGTTTTAAATAAAAGCAACAGCATGCGATAGAGGGAATATTCTCCATAGTAAAAGGAGTCTTTGTTCTAACCAACACCTCAAATTGATATATTAGAAACGGCTTCTATTTCTCACAGCTGAACATCAGAAAACTGACAATGATCACCTCATGTACACCTCATGTGCTTTATTCACTGTTAAATGCTAATAATGTTAGTGTGAATGCCATTTTACAGGACATTTACTGCATTACCACTAAAAGCAGCAGCAGATAGTTCACCTCAGATCTTGAAAATAAAGTAAACCTTTTGAAATTGAACTTTAAAACTGTGACTTAGTGCAAACCACACATATGAGTGATTCAGCATCTACATTTAATAATGTTAAAGAGGTTTAACATTTATTAATTAGATTATAAACCTTACCATTTCATTGGAGTGCAGTGAGTGCACTATTCTGTGCTTCTGAATGGCCGTATATAAATGTATGTCGGGTTTCATAAATTGCCAAATTGCTTATCACTGCAAATCTTGTCACATAGTTACAATGTGACCTGCTTACCTAATGTTTATGTACGTAATATTTATATTATTTGCTAATTAATCACCTCATCATGTGGAACTCTGAATCTGCATCTCATTTCTGGCTGCTACTGTCCACCAGAGGTCACGGACACATGCTTTGAGAGCCTTTCTGAATGAATGAATGAATGAATGAAATACGCTGTGTTCCAACAAGACAACCCAGAGGGCTGAGATGTGATAGGCTAAACTGGCATTGGGCGGGTTAAATAACCAAAACAATCAATGACAGCCGTTCTGTTACGTAACACACATTTTCAAAGCAGAATATCTGACTTCAGCATTGTTTTTCAGATAAACAAGAACGTTCACTTAGCATGTTTCTTAAATATCTGCACACATATCATGGTGCTTTTATGCTTTAGAAGAGTCCAAAACTTACATACAGCACCTTTAAAGGGATAGTTCACCCAAAAATGAAAATTTACACACTATTTACTCACCCTTCCCCTGTTTCAAACCTTTATGAGTTATTAAGATATCTTGTTTTTGTGATCATCACATAAAAAAGAAACTCATAAACATTTGAAGGAAGGGAAGTGTGCAATGAAATAGTGAGTGAAAAGTTACATATTTGGGTGAACAATCTCTTTAAAAATGCATGCAGATGTAAAACCTTTACACCATTATGCTTCATTCCTTCATTAGGCCGTTATTGCTATTTGTATTTTTTCCCCCACCTCTTATTGTTGTTATTTGCACTTTAGTCAGCCCTAGCTGTTTGAAAGTACTCTATAAATTGAATAAACTAAACTCTTATGATTAAACTATGCATTGATTATAATCAACTATAATCCCAATCCTGCGATGTGACTGTTGTGGATGCACAAACTGCGATGTTAATGCTGAAACCATATATCGTGCAGCCCTAATCGAAATATTCCTAAGCAAAGTTGCATGAGATAATCAGACTTGGAAAGGAGGAAATGTGGAGGGATGAGTGGGAGGGAGGGATTGAGATGAATGTAGGACAGAGGGATGGAGGCGGAGAGAGTCTTTGCTCCTTCATGTGGTGAAGGACGAGGTGCTTGAGGCCCGCAGCAGCTGCTCTGCTGAAGTTTGACCCTGATAAGAGGGAAAGGAGACGGAAAAAAAGGGAAGGCGAGACATTGGTGAAGAGAGAGTTAAGGGGAAGGCGAGAAGCTGCAGACCTGAGAAAAGATATAGAGAGACTGGGCAACATGGACTTAAGAGAAAAGTATAATTTTTACTATTTTGTAAAACTAAATTTTGTATAACTAATGTTGTGATGTGAGCTCACGCCGTAATTTCATATATGTGTCATTCATACTGGATGCTAGAGGGAGCCCTTGTGCATAGTCTCCACATATGCATACGCTTATTTCACGCGGCCACCATTTTAAAACACAAAAGTGAGGCTGCGGTGGGAAGAAACCCAGAAGTATAGGATCAACACTGTAAACATTGCAACAACATGCTGTGTCCTACAAGCTCTTGCTGCGATTTTCGAAATGCAGAAATGGTGTAAACATCACTTTAATATCATTCAGTTCAGTTTAATGTAAACAATTAAAAGCATATTAAGCATCAAACAACGTCACAATCTCTTTAAGAGTAATACGCTTAAGTGTCCTCCTAGACTTCAGTTCATGGCACCAGGTAAACACCGTGGACGCTTCCCTGCTTCAGCCTATGTAACCCGGTGAGTGATAAAACAATGCAGTCCTCTATAACACACTCTCAGTCTGTAATACTGTTGTCCCGGTACTGAAGTTTAAAACATATCCCGCTAACATTTCAACGCCGCTGAGCGCGTTCTTAAACAGCTGATTTGCCATAGTGTTCACCAGTGCTCAACAGAAATGACTGTGATTGGCTGTGAAGGTCATCAGTTCTCCGCTCTTCACAGATTGCAAACACAGATACACAAACATTGGAGGGTTTTAAAGCCGTGAAAATCAGTCAATTCACCAAGCGGATTGCTCGTCTGTGTTACACTCGGTAAACATCAGTGCAGTGCAGTAAACTGATGACCTTCACAGCCAATCACAGTCATTTCTGTTGAGCACGTGAACACAATGGCAAATCAGCGCTGTTTAGGAACGCCATCAACAGTACCTTAAATGTAGCGGTAAATGGACATTTTTAATTTCAGTACCGAAATTTTGAATCACGACAAGTCTAATATAGTGAAAGAATCAGTTCATTAACTGGAGTTTAATAAACGGCATCTAAAATGTGTGTTTGGGAAAGAAAACGTTAGCTAACTAGTGCCATTTCCTTAAACTTAGCTGAAAATGTGGTCAAATATCCCTTTTTATTTTCACTATTCATTCAGAACGGACCTTCGGGTCACTCTGTGAAAGTATACATTTGTGCCACTTTCTCTTCTCTGATAAGCAGGGTCAGACGAAATCTGCGGAGGTTTTTTGCTATTTCTGCGGAGAATTTTGGTAAAAATCTGCAGATTTCTGCGGAATTATTTTAGGAGTATCATAACTAAAACCTTAAAATGTGAAATAAAAATAATATCTTTTTAACTTTTATTTAATGTTTAAAATGCAAATCCAATTAGACTAACAGTGATTAGTTAACTGTAAGTAAATAAACAGAATTAATGATGGGCTAAAAATCTGTGGAAAATCTGTGAAAAATCTGCGGAATTCTGCACGCGCATATTCGGTGTGGGCCTACTGATAAGATATACAGAAGGTACACAACATTTCTGTGTGACTCAGGCGATACGTCCGGGTTTCTTCCCACCGCAGCCTCGATTTCGCTGTTTAAAATGGCGGCTGCGTGAAATCAGTCTATTACTGAAGTAAAGTAGTGATCTGAAGTTGGGATTATTTTACTGACCAATTTTACTGACTCGGACCTTTGAATCTCGTTCATTGAGGTGAGCAAATTTTTTTTCAAGTCATTTTGTTCATTTTGTTCAAATATTGTTACAATTTTATAAGTTGCTTCCAAAACTCATCTAAAACTAGCCTAAACATTGATCACACTACAAACAAGTCATAACTAGTATTCTGTAGGAAAGAAAAAAAAATCATTCATTGTTTTCCTGGTCTTCTGACATGTCTTCAAATTTGAGTAGTTTGTTTACATGACTCTGACAGTTCTATATAAGTTTAACCAATGCACACAGTCTGAGCCGGAAGGACCCATGATTAGATCATTTATTGAGTCTCTGGGTTTTTGATTCGCTCGTTCATCAGTATGTAAAGAGATGACTCAAAACCGAGGACTCGAGTGATGAACGGATCAAATCATTTTCCGGCTCCAAATGTATATGCTTGGCTTCAGTTTTCCACATGATGAACGAATGACTCAAACCTGATTGAAGACTTGAAAAAGAAACTAATCTTCTCCCCTACCTGCACATATGTGCGGATGCGCTAATGAATAAATCACTCTCTGAGAGGGCTCATCTTTTTCAAGTCACATTAATTATTCGTTCAAAAAAAACAAATAGTTCAAGAACGACCCATCCGTAAAGAAAAGACGCTGGGTCTCATTCGCGAAACAATGCGTACGCTCAAATTTATGCGCGACGTTTGTACAAACAGGCGTTTTATAAATAAATCATGATTCGTCAAAACCTTCGTATTAAAATGTATTATAAAAGTACGAAACTAAGGCAAGGCAAGTTTGTTTATATAGCACATTTCATGCACAATGGTAATTCAAAGTGCTTTACATAAACAACAATAACAAAAAAAGAAAATATGTGACAAACTCATGTGTGTACGCACGTGTTGTGAATTAGGCAGAACGTTTTCGTCAGAAGTTCAAATGTGCGTATAAATACGGAGGAAAAAAATGCAATTATTACCAAATGAGACACACCCCAGCAGGCACAATTTGTCATAAGATGGTAATATTAGGTTAGATTTAGGCAGTGCTTAATTTGTGAATTGCGAGGGCCCGGAACAGATCGGGGTAACGGGTCTGGCATGTAACCTGAGAATGGAGAGGTGTCGCACACGAAAGTGGAAAGCAGGGGCAGCAGGGGGTGAGGGGGTTGGTGCGGTGGATGTTGGACGAAAAGGGAGCGGGGCGGTAGTGTCGCAGACAAAAGTTAAGAGGGTTGGGGAGCCACGAAAGAAAGTGAAAGTAAACAGAGGACAGGGGAGGAGTGCTGTTGAGGAGGGGGATCAACGTCAAGCCAAAACCTTAAACCAGCGTCATATTAACGTCAAATACTGACATTTATTCGTCAGATATGGCCATCAAAATCTAACGTATAATAGTTGTCATAGTGGTAACGTCCACATAACGTTAAGCTATAACATCATCAGACATAGATATTTGGTTGATTTTAGGTTGTGTTGGAAAGTGACCAAAATCCAACATCGAGCCAACAACTTAAACCAGCATCATAATAACGTCAAATACTGACATTTATTCGTCAGATATGGCCACCAAAATCCAAAGTAAAATAGATGTCATAGTGGTAACATCCACATAACATTAAGCTGTAATATCATTAGACGTTGATATTTGGTTGATTTTAGGTTGTGTTGGAAAATTACCAAACTCCAACATCAAGTCAACATCTTAAACCAGCGTCATATTAATGCCAAATACTGATATTTATTTGTTAGATAGGTCAACGAAAATCCAACGTCTGATAGACGTCATAGTGGTAACGTCCACACAATGTCAAGATTTAACATCATAACACGTTGATATTTGGTTGATTGTAGGTTGTGTTTTAAAGTGACACAAATCCAATATCGAGCCAACATCTTAAACCAACGTCATATTAACGTCAAATACTGACGTTTATTTGTCAGGTATGGCAATCAAAATCCAACATCTGATAGACGTCATAGTGGTATTGTCCACACAGCGTTAAGCTGTAACATGACTAGGTGTTGATATTTGGTTGATTTTAGGTTGGACATTGGACACTGACGTTGACCTGATGTTGGGTCTTAATGTCTAGGCATGTTTTCAAGGTATATCGCGGTTTGGAAAAGTCAAGGTTTAAAACCACCACAATTTTCTACAATATGTGTATCCTATGATATATGTTATATTTCTTTTTACGTTTCTTTTTTTTTGTTTGTTTTTAGGAAAACAGTATCTCCAGCAAAAAAGATCTCCAAAGATGCTGTATTAAATAGTAAAGAAATCTGTTTTTGAAATTAATGAAGACAGCAAAAGTCAATGGTTCCTTTGAATTATTTAGCCTGACATGTTTACTGTATTATAAATGATTCTCAAAATTAAATATATTGTGTTTAAAGGGGAAAATTTTATAAAAAAAACTTATTTTAGAGCAAAAATCACAATACTATGATATCGTTTATCATATTGTAAGGTTATCATATTGTCAGAATCTTATACCAGCCCATGCCTATTGACTTCAACATGATTTTCATTTCTAAATACCATGCAAAGTCCCGTCCCGTCACGATGTTGGGGTAAAACGTCAATCAGATGTCATGTTGACATCTTGTGCCTGCTGGGACTGTTCTTTAGAAGTAAAGAAATTAAATTTGCCCTGCGCGCTCGCGGTTTTTAAAAAAAAGTTTTGTTGCGTTAATCTAGTCAATACGATTATTCAAGAAGGTAATGATCCACACTCATCAAGTAATTGCTTCTTGCTGTTTTTATTTTTACATTCTTCGTGTGATTCAAAAACACAAACGTTTCGGCACAATACCTTCCTCAGTGTGTGTCTGTTCTTTAGAACAAATAGAATTAATAGAATTTATTCTATTCTATTCTATTTATTCTATTATTCACCTTCTATTTTTACTTATTGCAATAACCTGATCACCTGCATCTACAATCAAACAGCTTCCTTTTACACACAAATTCCTTCCGTTTGCATTAAAAAGTTGCACATCTGCATATGAAATCACTTGCGTATATGTTATACACAACTTAAGCATATTTCTTATCATATTGTATGTGCATTTGTGAATTTGATTTGTTATGTGTTAGTCCAAGTGTTCTATGCGTGCGTATGCGTGTGTCAAGTTTATATTCATGTGCGAGAGTTTATAGATGCATCGTTTATTTATCAGGAAATATCTGCTTGTCTCATTCATTCATTTTCTTTTCGGCTTAGTCCCTTTATTAATCTGGGGTCACCACAGCGGAATGAACCGCCATATGTTTTATGCAGCGGATGCCTTTCCCATCTCTGGGAAACATCCATACACACCTATTCACACTCATACACTACGGACAATTTAGTTTACCCAATTCACCTGTACTGCATGTCTTTGGACTGTGGGGGAAAACGGAGCTGTGCTTGTCTCATACATGCAAAATATAGCACACATGCTGCTGTAGTTCATATGTTTGTTGCACAGACTGATTGTAGATTGTTGTCACGACTCATTTTCAAATCGTGGGGTGAATTTGTATTGGTATATTGCAAATGGTTCTAATACTGTTGAACATATTTCTACCCATCAGTAGAGGGACTAAAAGAAGCATTGGGGAACAGACTGTCAGGAGAAAAGGACACGCAAACACTCACGCAAATGAGTCTGTTGCAGATCTTGAGGGAACGCAGAGCAAAGACAGGACGGACCAAATGACTTCTGAGGGATGACAGTCATTAGTGTAGTGTGGAGGGAAAGTGTGTGTCACAGCGGGAGGTTGGGTGGTTATGGATATAAATATCTGTGCTCTGTTGTTTGGGGAATTCAAGCGGGAAAAGCCCAGGCTTCCTGTCTGACCGCTATACCAGCAGGATGGGAGTTCTGTACTTTTTATGCACAATACTTTCATTGCATGCAATCTACTTTGGTACTATGCAATGAATAATGAGTAAGTGAATCCATAAGTAGCATTAGTGGATATAAACATGCACTAAAAATGTCCTGAATTAAAGAAATATTTGGCTTTTTCAAGCCATCCTTGGTAGTTATATGGGAATATACACTCTTGTCTGGTCTTTCATCTATTTAAACAATTTATTTTTACTCTTATTTACTCATTTAATTGTAACCAAGCTTATTTTATTTGATTTATTGTCTCATTTTCAAAGGATAAGTGTTTAATTTATTTTATATTTTATTTTATATATTTTTTTATTTGTTATTTATTTTACATTTTATTTTATTTTTCATTTAATTTTATTTTATTTTTCATTTTAATTATTTTTTATTATTTAATTTATTATATGTTTTATTTTATGTTTATTTGATTTTAATTAATTAATTAATTTTTTTATTGTATTAATTTTTTTGATTTGTTATTTATTTTACATTTTATTATATTTTTCATTTTATTTTATTTTTCATTTTAATTATTTTTTATTATTTAATTTAATATATGTTTTATTTTATGTTTAATTTAATTTGATTTTTTTATTTGTTAATTTATTTAATTTTATGTTTTATTTATTTATTTCATTGTGGGGATAATACGGAAAATGAGACTGTCTGTATGGACCTAGTTTAATTGATTAAAAAAATGCTGGGTTATTGGGATGTTGGGTCAAATATGGACATACCAAAAAAAAATTTTTTCCAGTTAAATTTAAATGACACTTTTTAATCTAGTGGTTGGATTAGTCTATATTTACCCCATGTTGGATTACAACAACCCAGCGTTTTAAACAGTGTAGTATATTCCTAATGCAATGCTACAGTAATTGACCAATATAATTAATACCTTCAATACAAAAAGAATTTGACTAAATGTGGCACCATGCATTAGCAAAACTAATACATCCATAAGTGGCACTAGTGCAAGTAAACATACTGTAAAGTAAAAACCCATGCTCCCAGAATTTGCATGCATTTTATTATGCATTTCCTACATGCTGTTATCAGAGTTAAGCTAGCTGAAGGAATCACTGAAGATGCGTTGATCTTTTATCTGTCAGGGAATCAGGCGTTATCTGGGTCTTCAAGAATGAAGGCGAGATCCTGAGAAGGATAGCAGGAAAGTTTGTTCTGTATGTGCGAAAAATGTCATGTTTGAAGCAGCCGTTGCAGATTCCAGTGCCATCTGATCTTACTGTTATTGTAGGAGGCTTGGGATTTGAGGAAAAAAATGCAATGATATTGCCAGTACACTGAAGATTGTTCAGTATTTATTTCCAATCAAATCCACTGAAGGAAACACCCATATATAATTGGATCTGCCCACGGATATGTCCACCTACATCTTACTTATTTCTTCCCTATGATCCGGTCACAAGTGTGATGTATGTGCTGAGTTTGCGCGCGTGTGTGTGTGTGTGTTTGTGTAGTTTTCCTGCCATTGTCAGTGGCTGTGTGTGTCAGGCTGCAGTGACAGAGCTCAGGGGCAAATAAGAGAAATGTGTCTCCATCCAGCACACACATGAACACGGTCACAACAACATCACACACACATATAAATACAAAAAGTCCCTGACCTGAGGCGAATTCTGCCCCAACACATACAACACTGAATGACTAACACAGTTATTCAGAAAACATTAGCGTAGATGTAATGGTTTAGAAACTACATCCTTGCCTCGGGACAGAAAGAGTCAAGGTAGCTTGCAGGGTTTGAACATGTTGAATGTTAGCAGCAGGTTTAATGCTGATAGGAGCACTTTGTTTAAGGTGGAATACGTGTTTATGTAGCATACAGAATCTCTAGAGCCATCTGGAAGATTTTACAAGCAATTACTCATTGACCACAGGGGTAGGGTCAATGGACGACAAAAGAGGTCCTTTAAAAACTTTGAATTAGGAGATATGTTTATCCAAATTGAGTATAAGTGTGATTGTTTGTTTATTATTGGTTTTAATTAAATTCAATTAAATTCATGTTTATTTGTATAGCACTTTTACAATGTAAATTGTGTCAAAGCAGCTTAGCATAGAAGTTCTAGTAAGTTAAAACTGTCAGTCCAGTTTTCAGAGTTGAAGTTCAGTTCAGTGTGGTTTAATTTTACACTGCTGAAAGTCCAAATACTGAAGAGCAAATCCATCGATGCGCAGCTCCACAAGTCTCAAACTAAGCAAGCCAGTGGAGGCAGTAGTGAGGGACAAACTTCACCAATTGACAAAAGTGAAGGGGAAAAAAAAACCTTAAGATAAACCAGGCTCAGTTGAGCACGACCCTTTCTCCTCTGGCCAAACGTCTTGTGCAGATCTGCAGTCAATAAAGTTGTCAGTTGTCATAACACATTAAGAAAATCACTACAGTATTTTAAATTCAATTAAATAAATTATATATAAAATCTTATACAGTATATAGATATATGAAACCTTAGGTTGTGTTACTTTTATTGATTTAATGACATTCACACTGCATTGACAATGCTTTCCATACACAGTTTTAGATTTTACTTCACAGCACAAGAATTCTTGTATTAAAGAGTGTCATTTATAAATACATTGAATGTGCAGTCACTTGCTCTTTACTAACAGTTAAAGCATCAAATAAACAAGTATGATTATACAATGTTACATCGGACCACAAAACAAGTGTTTATCTTTTCATGCTGAGATTTATGCATCACATAAAAGCTGACTAAATAAGCTTTCCATTGACTGTTAGGTGGTCTGAGGGTCCAAAAGACCAAAACAAATTAAGAAAATCACCTTTAAAGTTGTCCAAATTCAATTCATGTTTATTTCTATAGCACTGTTACAATGTAGATTGTGTCAAAGCAGCTTAACACAGAAGTTCTAGTAAGTTGAAACTGTGTCCCTCCAGTTTTCAGAGTTGAAGTTCAGTTTAGTTCAGTTCAGTGTGGCTTAATTTTCACTGCTGAAAGTGAAAAGCCATCGATGCACAGCTCCACATATCCCAAACCAAGCAAGCAAGTGGCGACAGTGGCGAGGAACAATCTTCACCAATTGACGAAAGTGAAGGAAAAAACCTTGAGAGAAACCAGGCTCAGTTAGGCACGACCATTCCTCCTCTGGCCAAAGTTCTTGTGCAGAGCTGCAGTCTAGGCTCCGGAGGCTGGAGAACGCTCCATCGTGTAGAAGCTGCAGGTGTGAGTAGGCTGGCCTACGGGATCAGACTCTTCTGTCACTAGGGTCTTTCAGAAATCATGCTCTCCATGACCGCCACAGCATCTGCTCAGAATACGCTCTGGTCCGGTATTAGGGATACCTCCAGAAGTCCTCTGTGGTTGGCATGATCTCTTCGTATGTGTTGTCCTTGAGGTCCTTGATGGTTGGCATCATCTCTTCACAGGACTTGCATTACATCAATGGCACTGCACAATCTCTAGAGGCCTCAGGATGAGCATCCCCAGGTGGAAATAGAGAACACAGAAAATAATTAGCGTAGCCTGCTGTTTATAGTGTAGCTAAACAAGCGATATTAAATATAAATGCAAAAATTAAGTGCTATAAATGAAAATAGCAGTTATATAAACAAACACAGAAACAAACATGTAAAGCATATAAGCATTTCTAAAAAAATGGCTGGTGCATTAAGACAGGAGGAGTGTGTCCTACAGGTGGTTTATCAAGCCCACTCATGCATCATACTGTTACGTGATGCATTGGGTGTCCGCTTTACTAAAATGATAGGTCTTTAATCTAGTTTTGAACTGAGAGAGTGTGTCTGAGCCGTGAACGTTAGCAGGAAGACTATTCTAGAGATTAGGAGCCATACATGAGAGGTATTGATCTCCTTTAGTAGACTTTGCTCTTCTGGGTACTACCAGAAGCCATAAGTTTTGAGATCTTAAAGAGCAAGTATACTCAAGTCATTGAGTATAAAGGTGATTATTTGTTTAATATTGGTTTTAGTGACACTACTATGGAAAAAAAGGTTGATTAAACCCAACAAGAAAGATGGTATGTATTTAAATAGGGCTGCGCAATATGTCCAAATAAATATTTTATTACAAAAAATTGTGTATGCAATACCCATGTTGGAGAGAGGTGCATTTAATTAAATTGATTTGTAAATACATGAGTGTTATGTAGCTAAAAATATGATTATCACAATACCTGACAACAATATTGCATGTTCTACCCAGGGGCATTGCTATTGTTTTTATGTACATGTTCAAAATCTAACCCTTATGCATAGAAAGACTCTTGGGACTTCAACTAACTGTTAATTTGTTAACCAGATAACAAGACGGGTCCTAAAACACGAAGTGCTGTTAATGTGCTGTGTGATAGTCTTATCTGGAATGTTCTGTATTGCTTCTTGATACACACTTGCGTCCTTCTGTTCTTCATGTTCTTATCAGGCTACTGCTGGCTTCAGATAAAAGCACAGAGATTGAATTAGCGCTAATCACTGATCTGCCCGAGATTCCTCGGGCTCGGGGGTCTCGCGGGAACTGTGCGTGTGTGTTGTTTTGTTACACTTATTACCTTTGGCACATCTTTTTTTCTCTCGCTTAGAATGCTGAGTCTCAGATCTTAATCTCTCGAGCAAAAAAGGGAGGCATGAGAAAAAAGGTTTGTGTCAAGGACGAGCTGCTCTGTTAAGAACGAGGAGGGGAAGAAAAGATTGTGTTTTGGAGATGCCTGTAGCCTTGAGGAAGTTGGTAATGGTAGAGAAGCTGTCCTTCAAGAGCATGATCGCCAGGGTCCTGCGGGCAGGAAGAATCACAGCGAACACACTGACCCAGTTAGAGAGCCACAAGGAGAAACTGAGGGAAGCAGAAGTGTGATAGAGGAAAAAAGAGAGAGAGAGAGAGAGTTACAAGATTAGATAGTCTCTTCTTGTAAGCAATTCCGACTGATTGCTTCCAGGTCTTTCAGGTCACTTGGTTGGCATCACCGGTAAAAAGATGGATATTAGTCTTGTTTTTGCAATTCAGTTAATCTTTTTAGTTCATCTTTATTATTATAGCGCGTTCAGTGTAATGTAAATGTCACTTTTGAAAGCCCGAACACAGTAGAGCTAATCCAACGACAAGTCCCAAACCGAGCAAGCCAGTGGCGAGAAAAAAACTTCACCGATTTACGAAAGTGAAGCAAAAAAAACATAGGCTAGCTCATGAGATCAATGTGAAGACTCGTCTGTCACTGGGGTCTTTCAGGAATCAGTCTCACAAGTCTAGCAATCACAAGTCTAATCAAGAAAGAACTTGCTGGTGTATGTCACAAGGCAATGACAACTTGGATCCAAGGACTTTTCAAAGTCCGGACTCCGGTCGGGATCTGGATGCAGACCCCAAGGGAATGTTCTGGTCTAATTTGAACCTTTTTCCGTTCATATTTCAAGACCTCTAATTGCATGTAAGGTAGTGTTGTCACAATACTGGATTTTCAGTTCTAATTGGTTTTTGGTAATTTTCTGCTAACATTTAAGCACTGTTGAGCTCATTCTTAAACACTGCTGATTGGCCGTTGTGTTCACATACTCAACAGAAATTACTGTGATTGGTCACGAAGGTCATCGATTCACAACTCTTCATTGAGTGTAAACACTGATACAGTGACACTGGAGCGTTTCAAAGCCACGAAGATCTGACCTAAACGTCCAATCACAGTCATTTCTGTTGAGCATGTGAACACAATGGCCAATCAGTGGTGTTTAGGAATGAACTTAAATGTTAACGGGAAATGGACGTTTTTAAACATTTTTTAGTACTGATTGGTACTAAAATTCTAGTATTGTGACAACACTAGTGTAAGGTATTAAAAGTGTGGATTTACTAATTTAATAAACCTATATTAAACTTGTAATATTGTTAGTTTTTTAATGCCTCTTTGGCAATGGTCCCATAATGAAAGTGAAGATGGAGACCGCCACAGTAGTAGAAAGTTGGTCTCCTGGAACGCCAATAATCCTTACACTAGTCCGACGAGATCTGGCTTCCAAATCTTCATACCTTTCTTCTAGTTTTACCACAGTAGCCGAAAGAGAGTCAACCTTTTCATGTAGCACAGTTATATCATCCGAACATGTGGAAAGAGAATGTTCCATATTCTTCACCGTACTTTTCAGTGTCGACATTTCAGTTTGCATCGATACCATCGTGTTAGAGCATTCCGCCTTCACGGCTTGAAGTTCACTTTTGATGGTCGATAAGTCATCGCCTAGCACGGACGGTAGTTCAGAGCAAAATATTCCTGCCAGATCTCGGCGTAGCAATGAGATTATTTTAGTTTTAAGAGTTTGAATGTCACCTGAAGTCGTATTGAGGTCAGTCCATTGACCATGGCTGTATTACGGTTATGCGAGGATGCGTTAGCTGTTGCAGGCTGCTGTTGCGATGGCACCCCGTTAGCCCCTTTATTGCCTTTAGCTTTCATCTTCGTTGCACAGGATTAGTTTAAAATGAACTCCGTTAGGCATAAATTCAGAAAAAAATTGCAAATTCTGCAGGACCTCCTAGTGAACACGTCCTACTCCATTGCTCACCTAACCGGAAGTTCGTCTTTGGACTGTGGGGGAAACCGGAGTACCCAGAGGAAACCCACGCCAATATGGGGAGAACTCCACACAGAAATGTCAACTGGCCCAGCTGAGACTCGAACCAGCAACATTCTTTCTGTGAGTTGACAGTGCTAACCACTGAGCCACCGTGCCGCCCAAAAACAAGTTTTGCTATAACCAATTTTTCTCGACTTTTGGCATTGATGAATGTTCAGATTTGCACTTTTTGAATTCAGACTTTAAAAACTAAGAGCTCCTCACAAAAATATTTACTTCATCACCCTGCGAGGTCACCAAATTAGGTCACATCCTGTTTAGATACTAGAATGTGACTCCAGTCAGTCCTAGCAAAGTCCGTCAAATAGTCAGACTGATGGGTCACTGGATAAAGTGTCCCTTTGTAACAAGTCGCCCGTGGATTGTCTTGCAGATGGTCAACTTGGGTTACATAATAGACCTTAAAATAGCTCTGGGTGCTAGACGTGGGACTAACCTTGTGGTTTGGTTCTCCGGGGGTAATGATGGCGTTGATGATTGTGAGAGATTCTGGTCTGTCTCTGGTGACAGGACAGGATCTGACACCCCATACACGCCTCCAGGATCTCAGGTGTCCTCCGTCAAGTCTCAACTATCTGATGATCTCAGCACCTCATTGGCAGCGGGACGGAGGGAGGGAGGGTGTGTGTTTTAGGCATGCTTTTGCTCTAGGAGGCAGCCATGTGTAACAGTGATATCAGCCTAGCATGCACCAGTGGAAGTACCTGTGCAATTTCGGATGCCGCTGGAGGAGAGTTAGGAAGCCAAAGTTAGGAAAGGAGGACACCGGTGGAGAAGGGGAAATGGAAGGATGATCAGGGCCCAGAAAACATTAGAGGAGAAGCGAGTATGCGGGAAAGGGCGCAAGCGGAAGGTGACCTGGTACCACAGGCTTCTGGGCTACAGGTTAGTGGTGATCACTTCAGCTCCATGGGGGTTCCCGGAGGTCAGGGTGTTTATGGAGTATTAAAAGGTCTATTCCAAGCATTGATAGTTAGGAAGTTTTATATATTTTTAGTTCAATCATGCAATATTAGGGATTCTTGTAATTTTAAAACTTTTATACCAGGCATTGAAATTTAGGGAATATTGTTTTTGTCAATATTGTTGATATTCGGGGAGTTGTATATAATTTTTTTGTCCAATCATGGAGTATTAGGGATTTCTTCTATTTTAAAAGATCTATTCCAGGCATTGAAAGTCAGGGCAGTTTTATATATTTATTTGGTCCATTCATAGAGTATTAGGGATTCTTGTTATTTTAATAATATCTATTCCAGGCATTGATATTCAGGGAGTTGTATATATTTTTGGTCCAATCATAAAATATTAAGGATTCTTGTTACTTTAATGATATCTATTCTAGGCATTGATATTCGAGGAGTTGTATATAATTTGTTGGTTCAATCATGGAATAGTAGGGATTCTTGTCATCTTAAAAGAT
>CAIGQZ010031558.1:1466969-1480543 GCA_903798205.1 Danio tinwini | reverse complement strand
GTTGGTTCAATCATGGAATAGTAGGGATTCTTGTCATCTTAAAAGATATACAGTATTCCAGGCTTTGAAAGTCAATAAGTTTAGTATATATTTTTAGTCCAATCATGGAATGTTAGGGATTCTTGTCATCTTAAAAAATCTATTCCAGGCATTGAAAGTCAGGGAATTTTACATATTTTTGGTTCAATCATGGAATATTATCAGCATTATTAGCAGACAGTCTACTAATACTCAAATGGACCATCAAAATAAAGTGTTACCAATTCTTGTTATTTTAAAAGATCTATTCCAGACATTAAAAGTCAGGGAGTTTGGTATATTTTTTGTCCAAGTCGTAGGATATTAGGGATTTTTGATCTTGAAAATGTAGTTTTTCTATTGACCTTATTCTTCATGTATGAGCAGGTGCAGCCATTGGAATCGTTTTAGCTCGAGACTTCCGGCCTCATTCACTTTCATTCAATTTTAGACATTAAAAACGGCTTTTTTGTTGCAAACTAACATTTTCTCATTATATTATTCTACTCTTTATGTATAGTCATGATCACGCTTGTTTGTAGAGCAAGTAGTTTGACTGTTTATTATTTCTAGTCATTTTTCTCTTAGGCGACTGAATCAGACGTTCTGAAACGATAGCAAACATGATAGCACTTCTGCATCGCAGAATGAAGTCAATACCATGTTTTTTAATATATATAAGTGTGTAAATGAGAGAGTTTATGGGTGTTTCCCAGTGCTGGGTTGCAGCTGGTAAGGTATTTGTTGCATAAAACATATGCCAGAGTAATTGGTTAGGTTAGGTTAGGTTACTTCATTTATACTCAAAGGTAGATTTGGTTTGCATTTGGTTTCATTTCATAACAGTGCCACATCAAAAAAACTCACGAAGTAACAACAACAAATGAACATAAAGACATAAAACATAGACATATAAAACACTCTCTTCCAAAAAAAATAATAATAATAATAATTTGGTTCATTCCACTGTGGCAACTTCTGATAAATCAGGGATTAAGCTGTAGGGTAGTAAGTTTTTCATGTGATTTGCCTGTTGTTATGGTTAGTCTATTGTTTCATTGTCAAATACCTTTGAATATACTGTCTGTGGCTCAACCTGTCACTTGTGGATTTTGAGGGAACAAATCCCAATATTGTGGCCTAAAATAACTGATCTTGCGTCAACTTTTCTCAAAATTTGCCACAATATTTGTGTCATTTCTTGTGTTGTTTTGCTGTGAAAATATACACAAATTTGCTCATCTTAAATCTTCATGACATTTTTTGACCTCAAGAACTTTTGGTCTCTGTCATTTATATGAAGTGAACACTAAACATCCTTTAATATAAAGCCTAATGGATCGTATTGGCTGAGAACTTTCTATATGTGAGTGTAATGTAATGTCTATTTATATTCATCATGTACGACCATACACCCAAAGAGCTTCACAATCATGACGGGGGTCTCTCCACTCCACCACCAGTGTGCAGCATCCACTTGGATGATACCACAGCAGCCACAGGACAACGGTGCCAGTGCGCTCACCACACACCAGCTATTGGTGGAGTGGAGAGACAGTGATAGAGCCAATTCAATGATTGGGAGGTTATGATCAGTAAGGGCCAATAGAGGGAATTTAGCCAGGACACCAGGATCACACCCCTACTCTTGAATGCTGTGTTCACACCAGGCGTGGAACGTGCGGATAAATTGCGCTATTCACGCATAAATACACGCGTGAACATTTTGAGTTTACTCACTTCATTCATGCGTCAAAATCCGCTTCACTCACGTGTCAAATTCCCTTCAGAACAGACACGGATTTGCGTCATGGGCAGGGCTTCTGTCTGCCTGGTGACTGTAGCTTCGTTGTTAAATGGCTAACATGGATTTTATGGAGAAACAACTGTGTTTATGTGCTTTATGAAGGATAAAAAACAGCTTTGATTCATTTGGAGCAGTGTCTGAGTCCACTAGATCCTTTCAGAGGTGCACCCAGCTCTGTGAGCTCATAAACTCCTTCAGAAACTGAACCTGGATGATGGAAGCCTTTAGCGGTGCTTCAGACTGAGCCAAGCCCAGTTTGATGAACTGTTGTCGGTGTAGGCGGGAGGATTTTCCCCTGGGACACCAACAACAGGCGCTGTCATAATCATAATAAGAGCAAGCTCCTGATTGGTTAACGCGGCTTGAATGTCTGCTGAAGTTCAGATTTTGGAACTTCAGCGATTCAGGTGTTAATCGCGTCAAACGTGGCGTATCGTGCCCTTTCGTGCAATTCACGCCGCAGGATGTCTATTCGCGACTTTGCATAGACTTAACACGTAAATCACTCGCGCTTGACTCTTCTTCCGCATCTGGTGTGAACGCAGCATTAGAGAAGTGTCATGTGATTTTTAATGACCACAGAGAGTCAGGACCTCTGTTTAACGTCTCATCCGAAAGACGGCGCTCACTGACAGTATAGTGTCTCCTTCACTATGTTGGGGCATGAGGACACACACAAGACCGCAGGTTGAGCGCCCCTGCTGGCCTCTTTAACACCACTTCCAACAGCAACCTAGCTTTCCCATGTGGTCTCCCATCCACATAATGACCAGGCTCAGTCCTGCTTAGCTTCAGTGAGTATCCGGTCTTGGTCTGCAGGGTGATTTGGCTATGGGAGTGTAATGCTATTTAAAATAAAACAATACAGATGGCTCAGAAAGAATGTGAAAATCTGGCCAAAAATAATAAAATATGCTCCTCTAAATTTGGCTTGATTTTGCATTTAAATTCAGCCATCACAGAAATGCTAAATTCTGTAAGGGACTCCTTAACACCAATCATAGAAATTCAGCTTTATAGTCAGTGAAAGTCAGGCGAAAGTCATGCAATTGGACTGAAAGTATGTACTCCACTCTTTCTCTCTCTCTTGCTTTTATTGAGATGGAGAGTGGGCGGCGCAGAGATGATATCATAGCCGTGTGTATGTGGGTTGACACCTGACTTGAAGCGTGGAGGGAGTTTTCAACCCACGCACAACTAACAAAACCTAATTGGCCGAGACAATGGGAGCGGGGACAGAGATTATGATGCTGACAACAAGATTTAAGACTTAAATACACCAACGGTGGCGTGTGTTGGACGGTGGCCATGACTACGCAGGAGGGATGGTATTACCGCAGGGTATCGTAGGAGGGAGGGAGTGAAATTGAACACGTATCCCCTAGATCCACGCATGTAAACCCTCTGTCCATCTAGTGCAATATGGTGATGATATATATTGTATGGACAAAATAAGAAGAAAGGCTGCACAATATGTCGTTTCAGCATCGATATCGCAATGCGTGTGTTCACAATAGTCACACTGCAGGATTAGCAATGTATAGTCAGGTTATAGTTGACCAGTAGCAAACACGTGATATATGGTTACACATTGCAGTGACTCCATAATGTTACCAAAAATGTTATCCTTTGCATGCGTTTTTAAAGCTCATGTAAGCATTTTAAGCCAGTTTAATGCATTCGGGCACAATAAATTACAATTCTAATAGCTTTTAAGAAAGTGTCATTCAATTTATGTACACTACCTGACATGACATAACTACCTGAGCAACAAATAATAAGTTGAGTTCTAGTTGGTCATTTGGAAAAGTGGCAGAAGGTCGATTATTCCTGATGAATCATCTGTTGAACTGCATCCCAATCATCACAATACTGCAGAAGACCTATTGGAACCCGCATGGACTCAAGATTGTTATAGAAATCAGTCAAGTTTGGTGAAGGAAAAATCATGGTTTGGGTTACATTCAGTATGTGGGCGTACATACAATACATATGGCGGTTGAGGAGGGGAATCTGTAAAATGCCAGATCAGATTTCAGAGGTGCCGGAGCCGGCGTGTTCCGACACAAATTGAGCCCTGGGTTTAGGGAAGGAGGAGGGCAGGTCAGTCAATCGGTCAGTCAGTCATTCAGTCAGTCGACAGCGGCCTCTGGTGGATTTATGCGGGAACAGCATGTGCGAATGGCACTCGCCAGAGAAATTTGAGATCTGAAAAAGTATACACAGCAGCCTCTGGTGTATTCGCGAAAACAAAAAACGCAAAAAAGGTACCTCCTGGGGCATATTTGGTGCTCTACAGAAATGTATATAGCGGTACATTTTCAGAATGAGACTGGGTTGAAAAATGTTCAGCCCGCAACCCCAAAAATAACAATGCCAGTGACCCCGAATATCCTCTGAGGTGGTTATAAATATAGAAACCTTGCATGCAACGGCGCACACACACACCAATAGGCCCACGTCTATTTTTCGTTAAATTTTTTTCAGTTGTATGTGAGTGCTGTAAATGTGCAAATAAGTTTACCTGGTGCCATAAAATCTGCATCTGACGCTATTGCTGTGTCTTTAATATAATGTAATCACCCCAAGGGTCGCAATCTAATAGAAAAAAAAAGAAAGGCTGTGACTATAAACTATTATTTTTATGTTTAGTAGTTTATGGATAAAATATGGTAATTCTAATGGTTTAATAAATTGAATTAGATTTTTGGAACAAAGCAATCCCCCATATCATTATACAATGACCTGCCTAATTAACTAACTTGCCCTATTAACCTAGTTAAGCCTTTAAATGTCACTTTAAACTGTATACTAGTATCCAAAAAATATCTAGTCAAATATTATGTGCTGTCATCATGGCAAAGATAAAATAAATCAGTTATTAGAAATGAGTTATTAAAACTATTATTTTTGGATATGTGTTGAAAATATCTTCTCTCTGTTAAACAAAAATTGGGGGAAAAAATATGCAGGTCAGCTAATAATTCTGACTTCAACTGTATATAGTTATTAGGATGATGTGTGACTTGTGTCATCATATGAGATTGTAGCCCCTATGTCCATCTCTTTGGATAAACAGGCACTGGGCATGGCAAAATTAATATTGTTCGATGGTAAATGTCACACACATACGTCTGAAATCTCTCGATGAAGCCAGACCTCTGTCAGAGCCAGTTTTAGTATATCTAATTCCATTATGGCAGTCTCGCTGATTGCTCTTCCTGTCTGTTTCCAGCGGCTCTGGTCGGCATGTGGCACATCCTTTATCTCAAATTGTGTTCCTCTCTGCCCGCGCACCATGCACTCAGTTGATTACTTTCTAGTGAACACTCAACCTCTTCTGTCTCTATATCAGCCTTAGGATTTAAAGGAACACTCCACTTTTTCAGGGACATTTTACAGCTCCCCTAGAGTCAAACAGTTAATTAAATTAATTCAGCTGATCTCTGGGTATGGCAGGAGCACTTTTAGCTTAGCTTAGCATAACTCATTGAATCGGATTAGACCATTAGCATCTCATTTAAAACTTTTCAAAAACGCAACTTTTCATTTTTCATCTGTCTTAAGATGTAACGACAGAAGAGTCAAGCTTTAAACAGGAAAGTTATTTTTATAAAACTTTTTTTTAAATATTGAGCAAGATGCTAACGGTCTAATCCGATTCAATGATCTATGCTAAGCTAAAGGTGCCCAGAGACCAGCTGAATGGATTCAACGATTATACATTTCAACTGTTTAACTAAAAATTTGCCTATTTCTCCCCAAAAAGTGAAGTGTTTCTTTAATCAGATTAGTGTAATCTTGAGCATTCAATGGAAAGAGGACACTCAACCCCTTCCGATTCTATATCAGCCCTAGGATTTAAAGGAACACTCAACTTTTTTGGGGGGAAAATAGACTCATTTTACAGCTCCCCTAGAGTTAAACAGTTGAGTTTCACCATTTTTTAAATTAATTCAGCTGATCTCTGGATCTAGCTGGAGAACGTTTAGCTTAGCTTAGCATAACTCATTGAATCAGATTAGACCATTAGCATCTTTCGTTTAAAAAAATGCAACTTTTAATTTTCTATCATCCTTAGTACAAGATGTAACTACAGAAGAGTCAAGCTTTAAGCAGGAAAGTTATTAAAACTTTTTAAGAAAAATTGTTAATGGTCTAATCCAATTCAATGATCTATGCTAAGCTAAGATAAAAGTGCTCCCACCAGTCCCGGAGATCAGCTGAATGGATTAAAAATTATCAATTTCATCTGTTTTACTAAAAAGTATCCTATTTCCAAAAGAAGTGAAGTGTTCCTTTAATCAGATTAGTGCAGTCTTGAGCATGCAATGGAAAGAGGACACTTAACCCCTGCCGTCTATATATCAACCTTAGGATTTAAAGGAACACTCCACTTTTTCGGTTGAGTTTCACCATTTTTTTTTATTAATTCAGTCAATCTCTGGATCTAGTGGAAGCACTATTAGCTTAGCTTAGCATAACTTATTGAATCGGATTGGACCATTAGCATCTCACATTTTAAAACGGCAACTTTTAGTTTTCCATCTGTCTTAGTACAAGATGTAACTAAAGTAGAGTCAAGCTTTAAACAGAAATGTTATCAAAACTTTTTTTAAGCGAGATGCTAATGGTCTAATTTAATTAAATGATCTATGCTAAGCTAAGCTAAAAGTGCTCCCGCCAGTCCCGGAGATCAGCTGAATGGATTAAAAAAATCTTTAATTTCATCTGTTTAACTAAAAAGAATCATATTTCCAAAAGAAGTGAAGTGTTCCTTTAATCAGAGTAGTGCAGTCTTGAGCATTCAGTGGAAAGAGGACACGTAACCCCTTCCGTCTCTATATCAGCCTTAGGATTTAAAGGAACATTCCACTTTTTGGTGGGGGAATAAACAAATTTTACAGCTCCCCCATAGTTAAACAGTTGAGTTTCACCTTTTTTTAATTAATCCAGTCGATCTCTGTATCTAGCGGGAGCACTTTTAGCTTAGCTTAGCATAACCCATTGAATCGGATTAGACCATTAGCATCTTGCATTTTAAAATTGCAACTTTTTTCCATCAGTCTTAGTACAAGATGTAACTAAAGTAGAGTCAAGCTTTAAACAGGAATGTTATCGAAACGTTTTTTTTTTTTAGCGAGATGCTAATGGTCTAATCCGATTCAATGATCTATGCTAAGCTAAGCTAAAAGTCCTACAGCCAGACCCGGAGATGAGATGAATGAACTCAAAAAATTATAAATTTGAACTGTTTACTGTAGGGGTGTAACAATAGGATGGTGACGCTGACAACAGAGGTGCGGATCCAAATGCAGGTTTATTAGCAAGGTCAGGTAAGCAATGGTCAACACAGGGGCAAACAGATGTATATGGGCAATCCAGAATCATAGTCAAAACAACAGGCAGATGGTCACAAGGCGACAGACAGGGATAAACAGGTAAACAAGGTAAGGATCAAAACAAGACAAACAAGACAAAGGAAACACATTATAATGTCACTATAACAGATAACAAGACTCAGCAACTGTGTGTGTGCGTGCGTGCGTGCGTGTGTTTGAGCAGTACTTATAGTCCATGAATCAGTCCTTGAGCAGTTTCAGCTGTGAGAGTGTAATCAGTCAGGATCTGGAACCGGTTGTGTGTGTTGCATGACTGGAGGTTGTAGTCCATAACAAGGCAGATTTGTAGTTCATGTGAATGTGTGTGTGTGTGTGTGTGTGTGTGTGTGTGTGTGTGTATTGACCAGCAATCTCTGGTTGTAGATCGCTGGTGATCGTAACAAGGGGAGTTATAAAATGAGTGATTTCTAAAAAAGTGGATTGCCCCTTTAATCTGATAAGCACAAACTTAAGCATTCAGCATTTAACTCATTCACAAACACAAGGCTATTTATGTGTATTTGCTGTGGCCTTGACCACATTTTGGCATGTGTCAAACGCACATGTTATTCAACAGTGGCTCTATTTTTAGCTCCGAGGGTAAAGGTGCGCGATCCCTTGGCCCCGGCTCGCTTTACAAAAGAGCTCGTAACTGGACTCTCGCTTGTGTTCTTTCTGAACGGGATAATTTTAGCTGGGGATTTGAAACTTTCAGCAGGGTGTCAGGTGTACGGCCCACCATTTCCTCATCCGTTGTTCTTTTCACCCCCTGCTTTCGTTGCTTGTGTTGGGAGAGTGTGTAAAATTATACTCTGAGCCTGGGGTCACTTTTAAAAAGCGATGGCCATATGGCAAGGTGTGTTTACTATGTTAAATACTGAGCTCTTTGGAAGGAAATCAGGTGGCTGTATTTTTATTTTCGCACATTTTTTATCGGATAGTACACCCACAAATCTAAATAACCTCTTTTATTCTACCTCATGTGGTTTTAAACCTCTTCAAGCTTCTTTCTTCTGTTGAACACAAAATAAGATATTTGGAAAAATGCTGATTGTTGGAAAAGAATGGCTATTAAAGTCAATGGATGCCAGCTATCTGCATTTTTCTTAATATTTTCCTTTATGTTCATCAGAGGAATAAAACTCTTAATAAATTCTGAATAAACCCTAATAAAAAAAATACTATAGTAAAATATAGTAAATACTATAGTGTTTTTGAATCACACTGTAGTAAAGTACTTGGATTAATCTGTTGTGGTAACACAGCAACTACAGTAATATAATAAATTATTCCTAACTGCACATCCTGTATTATACTACAAAACAGCACAGTTTATTATTCATTCATTCATTTTCTTTTCGGCTTAGTCACTTTATTAATCTGGGGGCGCCACAGCGGAATGAACCGCCAACTTATCCAGCACGTTTTACGCAGCGAATGCCCTTCCAGCCGCAACCCATCTCTGGGAAACATCCATGCACACTCATACACTACAGACAATTTAGCCTACCCAATTTACCTGTACCGCATGTCTTTGGACTGTGGGGGAAACCGAAGCACCCAGAGGAAACCCACGCGAACGCAGGGAGAACATGCAAACTCCACACAGAAACGCCAACTGACCCAGCCGAGGCTCAAATCAGCGACCTTCTTGCTGTGAGGCGACAGCACTACCTACTGCGCCACTGCATCGCCTACAGCACAGTTTACTGCAGTAAAAATCAAAGGATACTACAGAATGTATTGCAGTTCATCAGTTTACTATTATTAATACTGCAGTATTCTGTAGCATGTATTACCAATAGGTTGTACATACTATAATATATGCAGTATAAATGCTTTTTTATTTATATTTATATTAAATTACACTACTATAGTAATTGTTAGTTGTGTAACAGATCACAACCCATGTTTCGGAATGCACATGACCCGTAGATTAATAACTTTTTTTACTTGTAGATTAATACTAAATATTGTTACGATGACAGAGAGAAATCGCCTCCCGTGTCAAATCACTTGTATGAAAAGCATTTCGGCTTTCTTGTAAAAATATAATGATGACGGAAGAAGTTGCACCTAAATGTTTTCCTAGGTTATTAAAGGTGCTTTCTGTCACTAGTTGTGTAGCCTGCATTAATGCATTCGGTGTAAAGCTGCACAATTAATCATTAATAAAATCGAGATCTTATTTCAAACACCCACACAACCTACAGTATGAATGATGGTGATTTGCATATGTTTATTAATCTTTCAGTGTGCGGTATTCAAATCTGCGTTTAATCGTTGCATTATTTCTTGAAGTTTATTTTTTATTAAAATGGCAGGTTCTAAGTTATGTTTGTCAAAACCAAATGTTTCCTGCAGTGCTGTTTTTGTAATAAATGGAAAGCGAAGGACGTTTGTCTCCTCCCTTTTTTGCTGATCTGAAAAATGGTCCGATCCGGGATCCAATCCCTGAGTTTTGTGATCCGTTATACCACTACACTGTAAATAATGAGATGATCAATTAGTCCTGACAGCATATGCTTTTGGTTAATTGTAACATGATAAACTAAGTCAATGATGTTCTAACTTAATTTTATAAGTTAAGCAAGCTGTTTTAAGTCAGTTTAACATAATATAAGTTCAATGGACTTGGTTCATTTGATTCAGCTTAAAATTGAAGACAACCAGTATTTTTTTACAGTGTAGTAATGGCCCGTTTCCACTGAGTGGTACGGTACGGTTTGGTACGCTTTTATGGCGGTTTTCACTGGCAAAAGGCGTACCGAACAGAACCGTAACGTACCCCTTTTTCGGCACGCTTTCAAACGGGTACCAAACACGAGTAAGGGTACCAAAAGGCGGAGCTAGACTCGCAGCTGAACGCTATTGGTTTACAGAGATACGTCACGAGCTCACACAACAAGCCAGAATGAAAACAAAAAAGCCACGATTACAGCGTGATGATATTTATATATAATAACGAGCCCTGTTCGACCTAGGCTCGAACGAACCTTGTCGTCGTCTTGATGAACAACCACAAAGCCAAAAAGAAGAGCAGATTTTACCCTGTGTCCCGTAGTTTTTTACTAGCCAGTCTGAATCGCGAGCGGATTCGCTTCTTGCTTGTGCGAGCCGCGAGTCTATTTTTGAAATAACAAACTTCTTGAGCTGATAATAACATGCGCTTGATTATTGACGTGCTTTTGAAACCTGATCCTGTCAGAAACTGACAAACGCGAGAGTGACATGCAAAAACAAAACAAAAGGAGAAGCCGGAAAAAAAGGAGCACATTATTATTTCAGCAAACGTGAACAAACTGCCATGTTAAACTATTATCATCACTTTTTGGACTATTATGAACTCAGAATGATGCAATTACTTTCTAACAAGAGGCTACACGTGCTGCTGAAGATTACAGACACGTTTAATCATGAGAGGTTTGCTCTGACTGAGGGCTATATTTCATGTTGTTTTGAACCCAAAAAAGGACTAAATGTATGCTGTGTGTAGTTTTTCTGTAAGTGGTAACATATCGGAGACTGTAAGGGTCTGTATGTGTTTATATTTGTTGCATTTATTTATTTATTTTATATAATTGCAGACGTTACAGTAGGCTATTTCGTCATTGATCTGCAGTTATAATCAACTCATGTTCATAGAAAAGTTAGTAATAAACATTTATACAGAAGTATTTATGTGTGTGAAGCATCTGTTTTGTGAGAAGTGCTTCTCATATGATATGCGAGTGACCCGTACAGCTTTACTTTAGACATTTTCTTGAAGGAAAATGACGTTGACTGCAACTTTCTGTCGTACACCACGTCCACCAAAAGAGTACCATTGGTACCCTGTTAGCAGTGAAAACGCAAGCCTGATAAAGGTGACCCGTACCGACCCATACCGTACCGTACTGTACCACTCAGTGGAAACGAGCCATAATTGTTCAAGGGGGATGTAAAGAGTGACTAAATGATGGCAGAATATTCATTATGTGGGATAACCGTCCCTTTAATCAACACTGCACAATTCTTTTCTGTGTAAATGCGCATTTGAGTTGATCCATCTCTGTTTTTCTGGCATGGGATGATGGCCAGTGGAAGAATCAGACAGAGGAAGTGAGCACACCATACTGACTCATGCAAGTCCCTTGCTGAGACACACGCGCACACACACACACACACACACACACACACACACGCACATATACACCACATCACATTTAAAATCTGCATGAACTGGAAGCTGCGACCTTTTTTTTTTTATTATGACGCAGTTCCTAGAGAAACAGAATATTAGATTAGACAACAGTGGGCGTGGCTTGTTTTTTTCTACTGCAAGCTGATTGGATGTAGTACTGTAGGTATTTCATTCAGAAAGATGGGGAAAAGGGTTTGGGGAGAGTTATTGCAACCTAACAGACTCCTCCTGCTCACTATTTCTGTTTGTTGTCATAAAACTAACAGCTGAAGGGGCGTGGTTAAGTGTGTTAGGCACGCCCATGACCTCAGACAGACTTAATCTGAGAATTAAACTAACTAATAAAACAAACAGGAAGTGCATTTTCAGATTTTAATTAAAGATTACAATGGCAAACCTTTTTTTTTTGGCTTAATGACATGCACATATGAATTGTTCTGCGCAAAGCTAGCAATGTGAGCTAACAAAATCAATATGCTTAGTTTTGACTTTGCATACTTTAAGCATCCTCTCTGCCTGTTTATATTTTACCACATGAGACACAGGCTCTCTTTGCGTGCAGGGAATTATGGGAACTTCCTGGCCAAGCAGACTGGTTAACAGATTGGTCTGGATCATTTTGATACTGGCACGAGGTAGACGGTCGTCTCCTGTTGTGTGTGTGTTTGTAGCGCGTTCCCACTTTAGCTTCGAGATGATTAGTCCTTTTATGCGCAGCAGCGAGGGGCTTATCCCAGATGTCAAAGCTTCATCTCAGCAAGGTCTCATTATTTTCTCCTCGATGCGTTTACTCTTGCACTGAAGCTATTTTGCATTGGTTTTGCTCTGCAGGAAAGCCATCTCGCGCTCGGGCCTCCAGCATTTGGGTCCGGCCCAGAATCCCTTCCCTGCCCTGAGCAATGGACCAGCCAAGGAGCTCCGCAACACTGTGGACTGGAGCGTAAGTGTTCTGCGTGTCCTATCTGCTTTACCATAAAAAAAAATTGTATTATATGAACATCCAAAATCAAGTAAGGGATTCAGAAAGATAAACAACAAAATCAGAAGCCCAAGGCAGTCGAAAAGGAAGTGATCAAATAATTAAAAAGCCTTTATTAACATAGCTGTTATTTTATAAACTTGCCTGCATCAGGGAGACAATCTTCAGGTGTGCCTGCAGTACATTTGAAAACTCTGTGGTCACATGACCACACTGAATATCTAAACAATACAGGAAATAATATATACAACACAATAAAGTCAACTCAGCAGACATTATTCATACAGTAATGAAAGGAAAGAAAAAAAGAAAGAAAGAAAGAAAGAAAGAAAGAAAGAAAGAAAGAAAGAAAGAAAGAAAGAAAGAAGGAAAGAAAGAAGGAAAGAAAGAAAGAAAGAAAGAAGGAAAGGAAGGAAAGGAAGGAAGGAAGGAAGGAAGGAAGGAAGGAAGGAAGGAAGGAAGGAAGGAAGGAAGGAAGGAAAGAAAGGAAAGGAATAGAAGGAAGGAAATGAAATGAAAGGAAGGAATAGAAGGAACGAAAGGAAAGGAAGGAAGGAAAGGAAGGAAGGAAGGAAGGGAAGGAAAGGAATAGAAGGAAAGGAAAGGAAAGGAAAGGAAGGAATAGAAGGAAGTAATGGAATGGAAAAGAAGGAAGGAAGGAAGGAAGGAAGGAAGGAAGGAAGGAAGGAAGGAAGGAAAGGAATGGAAGGAATAAAAGGAACGAAAGTAAAGGAAAGGAAGGAATAGAAGGAAGGAACGGAGAGGAAGGTAAGGAAGAAAAAAAGGAAAGGAATAGAAGGAAGGAAATAAATAAATTAAAGGAATGGAAGGAATAGAAGGAAGGAATGGAACGGGAAGGAAGGAAGGAAGGAAGGAAAGAAGGAAGGAAGGAAGGAAGGAAGGGAAAGGAAAGGAAATTTAAGCAAAGGAAAGGAAAGGAACAGAAGGAAGGAAAGGAATAGAAGGAAGGAACGTGAAGGAAGGAAGGAAGGAAGGAAGGAAGGAAGGAAGGAAGGAAGGAAGGAAAGGAAAGGAAAGGAAGGAATAGAAGGAAGGAAGGAATTGCAGGAAGGAAATGAAAGGAAAGGAAAAGAAGGAAAGGAAGGAAGGAATTAAAGGAAAGGAAGGGAAGGAAGGGAATGAAGAAATGGAACACACACAAACACACACACACACACACACACACACACACACACACACACACAC
>CAIGQZ010031558.1:1447438-1459828 GCA_903798205.1 Danio tinwini | reverse complement strand
TGATCTAATAAGAGCTTGAACAGCTGGTTCAGGTGTGTTTAATTGGGATTGGAGCTAAAATATGCAGGACACCAGCCCTCCAGGACTGAGTTTGCACACCTCTAATCTTGAAGAGCTAGATTAGCTGGCTCAGGTGTGTTTGATTAGGGTAGGAGCTAAACTCTCCAGTACACCGGCTCTCCAGGACTGAATTTGAGCACCCCTAAGCTAGTAAGAGCTTGAATAGCTGGTTCAGGTGTTTTTAATTGGGGTTGGAACTAAAATTTGCAGGACTCGGCCCTCCAGGACTGAGTTTGGACACCCCTAATCTAGTAAGAGCTTAATTAGCTGGTTCAGGTGTGTTTGATTAGGGTTGGAGCTGAACTAAGGCTGCGTCCGAAACCGCATACTTCCATACTATACAGTACGCTAAAATCAGTATGCGAGCGAGTAGTATGTCCGAATTTATAGAATTTGAAAATCAGTATTCGAGAAGTACCCGGATGATCTACTACTTCCGGCGAGATTTTGAAGTGCGCATCCCATGCACGCTGCGCTATCCTATGATGTGCCGTGAGAGAATTCATGAATGGGAGTAAAGCGACGCAACTGACGCAGGTAGGTCACATGACCATTACAAAATGGCGAATGTAGTAGGTCCAAATTCCATTCATACTGCTCACATTCAAATGCAATCCTACTGAGTAGTAGGGATGGCTGACGTGAAACTGACATGTCGAGATCCCGAAGCGCAAGTGTTTCGAAACACTGCACCGAAGCATGGTCCGAAACCCCCAGGTCATGTGACTAAAGTGTTTCGAAACACTTGGTCATGTGACTAAAGCGATTCAAAGCATCGATCAGTTCAGAAGCATTTCGAGACCTGGCGAATGCGCATTTGACTGACAGGGTCTGACAATTCTTCTGTCTATTATGGCCTAGTGGACCATGCGTGTGCATGTTGTAATTGAGCTTCAAATTACTTTTGGGTTCGAATCCTGACTTGTACAAATACTCCAAAATCACGATTTTATGTATTTTAATCATGTTACTGTTTTATGGTGTAGTCCAAACAGGATACAGCTGCTGATACGCCATCAATACAGCATCGTTTTTGTAACACTGTAGAACAATAATACATTTTTTACAGTACTCTGATGGTTGGGTTTAGGTTTTGGGTAGACATAAATAAAATACAATAAATGGGAAATTTAATGAATAATATAAATAATTATTGTTAACTTCTGGCCACAACCGTGTCTGATCTAGCAACAACCCTGTTTTATGACCAAAACAAGACATATTTATTCACAAGGTGTTTATTCGGATGTCAGACCAATGTTGAAACAAAACAATACAAGAACAGAGCAATTCAAACTGATATTAAAGCATTTCAAAAGAGCTGTCTCAGCCTGGATTCGAACCCAGTATGCCCACATGGTAGTCAGTAACCCTAACCGCTCCACTAAACCACTGTAGGTTCAATCTACAAAGTAAAGTTTAATACGTCAATTTGCTCAACTGTTCTTTGCTGACGCTGTTCCAGTGCAATACATAAAAAATGACCACTAGGTGTCACCGTAGAGTGGGGTTTCGTAACGTTTCGAACCTTCGACACATTTGCTTAGACTGTTTTGGTGTTTCATAAAGCCTCGCTTTGCCCACCACTACTGAGTAGTAGGCGGTTTTGGACGCAGCCTAAGACTGAGTTTGGACATCCCAGGTCTAGAACAAAGGTTTAAAACTGGATTCCTGGAGGGCTTCAGCTCTTCACAGTTTTGCTTCAACCCTAATTAAACACACCTGCTCCAACTAATCAAGGTGTTCAAGTCTGCTAGAAACTATTAAGCAGGTATGTGTTGGAGCTAAACTGTGCAGAGCTGTGACTCTCCAGGAATTGAGTTTGAGACCATTGATCTGGAACCGTAGTAGCTGCTTTTTATATTAATCTGCAAATATAATCTATAAATCTGTCCTCACAGATCAACTTCCGCTGTAAACCCACTTTCAGAGAGGGCAGCTCTCGATGCCTCAGAGACGTGAGTTTCTTTATCTCCTCACCACATAAATCACACTGAAGATGCTTTGACACACACACTCACGGTAATGTGTTTGTGCTGCAGAATAATGTTCATGTGTGTGTTTGTGTGTTTGTGACAGCAGAATGTGTTGCGGCATCACTGGGTTCATCGTCGCCGACAGGAGGGAAAATGTCGACAGTGCGGCAAAGTAAGTCACACAAACACAGCCTACTTCATCTACAGTGTAAAAAATATATCTGTTCATTAAGAGTTTTCTGTTTGTTTACGGTTGTGAATTGACGTATGGGATGTTGATCTCTGCTCTGTTTCCCTTTGGTGTTGAAAATTCAACTTTTGAGTTTAACAAAGAGACTTTATTGACATTTTAGTACTTTGAAATAATATAATGTGTAAGAAATAATACATAGAGATAGAGAAATAAGTCTGTAAAATAAGAGAAAATGTACTGGCAATTAAATAAAAGGTTTTTGTAGCGTAATATACAACACCATCCAAGACAATATATCACTTTAAAGAGCCCCTATTATGGGTTTTTTGAAAATGAGCTTCCATGTAGTGTGTAACACAGCTCTAAGTGGAGTGAAATATCCAGCTAAAGCTTAAATCTGAAAGTGGACAGTTTTTAAAACTAATGATTCATCTATAAAAGAGTCGACTCATAGTGGTTTAAATGAATCGTCTTCATAACGAGTCTTCAGCCGTTTCGGCGTGACGTCGTTACGAAACATAATGGTTGCGCGCGCAGACCCGGCAAAATTCAAACCTGCGGCCCCGCTCACTAACACAGCAGCAAGACGCTCATGAAGACGCTGTGTTTACCTGGATATTATTGGAAGTGTGAGGGAAAGGAGTCGTTCAGAAATCTGCACGCTTACAATGGGCGATCTATCACTACACAGCTCATGCATTAGTTTCTTCCTCCATCTTGTAATGGACAGACAAGACACCAGGGGTGCAGGCAAAATAAGGACAAAATATTAGGTACACCGGCTGGCTGCTGAACGCTGGGCTTCGTGCTGGTTAGCAGCACTGAAAAGGCTTGCGAATGGAGAGCGGGAGCCCGCAGAGATAGCTTGTCAGAGGACAGAGGATGCTACAACCTCCTGGCTGGGGATGTGATCGTTTAGAAAAGCAGAGATGAGGTGCCACAGCAATGATTGCAAATAGAAATGATCTACATGTTTTGTTACTAGTAACCGCGTGTACTGTATCAGGTTAACTCTTTATATTCTCATATCGCGTCTAATGCAACGTTGTAAACGCGACGCGTGCTGCTTTGTTTACAGATTTAAATGCTTTCGTGAGCTCGTTCCACTGCCGTTTGTCGTTGCTATGACCACCGTTAGCTGATACTGCACACGTGCAGCGGTCAAGGTTCAGAATAGTTCAGCTTTTGCTGCTGTGTGGATTAAAACTGAATGTGTGTCATACATAACAAGAGCAATATGCTTGTGTTTAACTGCACTGCTTTCGGCGCTGAGGTGTCTGAATAACACTGTTGAGAACCGGGTACTGTTTACTGTGGTGTTAGTAAGTTTACTATGAAGCGTGTTGGCGACCCGCGGGCTTGATAAACCATGCTGGGCATTTTACTGTCCTGCGCTGAACGCTGTCGACCAATGGCAACAGGCTGTCATTGGTCCAATCAGCGCAGATTAGATTCGCGCTAAGAAGGGGTTTGGAAACAAATGAATCGCTGAACAATTCATATGGAAGTCGCTGGGATAATTAGGTAAAAATAAATGCATATTATAAGACCATGAACGTGTTTTTTGACCTTGCATACATATCAGTATGTTGTTGGAGACCCATAAAACCGAAATATGACCCTTTTCAATGTGTAATAGGGGCTCTTTAAACTATTAAAAATATTCATAAAAGTCACTTTTTATGGTTAAACGTTGTTGGAAGATAGATTAAGGTCCCATAATGCAGTTTAAAAGCATAAACAAATGGGGAAAAATAAAAACAGCTAATCTGCGGATATTTTTACAGTGTACAGAGACAGGAACAAGTCTTAATGCAATCTCTCTCTGCAGAGTTTTCCACAGAAGTTCTTCCACAGTAAGGAGATCGTGGCCATCAGCTGCTCCTGGTGCAAACAGGCGGTGAGGGGCAGCTTTTAAAGGGACAGTACACCCAAAAATGAACATTTACTCATCATTTACTCATCTGCAAGTGCTTCCAAACAGAGCCCTCTGTCGGAATATGCAAATGCTAGGGCAACAAAATGAGTGATGAGTGAAAACGCGATTAGTCGTGATTAATCTTTGCCCAGCACTACAAAAAATAATTATTACTGTTAAAAGTGTTGTTCATTGTTAGTTCTAGTTAGGAATTTTGCTAATATTAACAAATCTTACCTCATTTTATCCATAGCAGTGGTTCTCAAACTGTGGTATGTGTACGCAGGCCTCCTTCTAGTGGTACGCGAAGTACTCACTGAATAATTAAAGTAATTAAATGAACACACTTCTAACCCTTTGATGCGTACGATAACACCAATGTGATCAGTAAATTGATTTGAATAGGCTAAAGCTTTTATTTTATTTTCAATTTTCTAATGTTTGTTATGTATTGTATCATTTGAAGCTAATCTCCTCCCAATATTTGTACCGGTTGTTGGGGGCGTATCCTGTATTTTTATATCCCAATGTTGACAGGTATGGTTTAATGACTTGCTTTTTCTGACACACAAAGCCTACTCTAATGCGCAGTAAACCGATCTAATTTCTAATTGATATATGTAAATCCAAATAACATATTTAAAATACATGTTTAGATTTTAAAGATATGCAAATAAGTCATATATACATGCAACATCTATTTCAACACTTTTCTAAATATATAAACATAGCTTATATTTATGAGGTCCAAGGAACATTTCCAGGTGTTGATGAATACTATGTCTTAATACTTTACATTTAAGTACGGCAGTTTTCTTTTTACTTTTTAAGAACGGTGTCATTTTTAATTAACTTTTAATAGCACATTTTAATTTAAACATTACTTTTTTTTTTACCTGTAGGCACAGTGTAGTGTTAATATTCAAACTATCTATAACAGGGGTGGGCAAACTCGGTCCTGGAGGGCCGGTGTGCTGCATAGTTTAGCTCCAACTCTAATCAAAAACACCTGAACATGCTAATCAGTGTCTTCAAGATCACTAGAAACCTATAAGCAGGTGTGTTTGATTAGAGTTGGAGCTAAACTGTGCAGAACACCGGCCCTCCAGGACCGAGTTTGCCCACCCCTGATCTATAATGTTTAAAGTGGCTGCCAATGATACATTTTCATAATAATAGGAATTAATCTGTCTCGTTTTTTGCAGCACAGTGCAGTGCTGTAGCTGCTTAATAAGGCACACTACGCTACTGTATTTCAATACCAGTCATTAGCTATGTTTCCATCCAAAAATGCGAATGAACTTTATGCGCAAAACTGTATTATCGCATAAAAGGCATGCGAATAAAGCTTTGTTTCCATCCAACGAGTCAAAGCGAACAAAATCGTCACTTTCTGATTAACTGGCGCCAAATATCAACGGTAAAAACTGAATTTGCTGCAGTAGGAGAAGTTGCATCAATCTTTTCTTCATCTAATAAATGACTTGCGCATCAGAAGGCAACCCTGACCAGTGTTGCCAGATTGTAAATGTGAAAGTATCGTACCATAACCTCAAAATTATTGTATTTGGAGGAAAATTATGGTACACTAGTCAAACTGAGAGTATACAGATATTATCTAGACAAATAGCATTTTGACAAAACGTGCAAATGACCACAATACGTAAATAAAACCCCCCCAAAAAAACAGGCGTACCTTAGTTGGAAAGTTTAAACTCCACCTCCGAGTCACTGTCATGGAATGCCTGCGTGTGTTGCCAGATGTTGAGGGATTCATTTTGTGGTACAAATTGGATGCCTACACGGAGCGCAACATAGTGCGAGTTGGCTTGAAAGCAGTGCACCCTCCTGAATTTTTAACACACTAGTCTGAGGTGTGCACGAGCCCATCCAGAGGATCTGTAATGAGCCGATCTTGTGGCTTTGGAAAAACACGTTCGCATGATGCATTTGAATGGGGAAAAACGAGAACATCAAGGGCAAACTCCCCTGTTCTTCTCACCTTCCGTGTCAGCACTACTTTTTAAAACTTGACCGACCTCAACCTGAAAATGACTGACTTAAGCACGGCCGCGCGCAGCAGGAATGTAAACTCGTGAGAGAGAGTCATTCTCCACGTTGATTGGCTGAGAAGATGTAATGTAAGATGAGATTGAAACTACAGTCATTGGATAGAAAACTAACTCCACCTTCTCCTCACAGCAGACATAAGATGCAGCTATTTATAAGTATAGAAGCCCTAAAGATTACAATGAAACTCATTTTAAATGCCACGAAATTCTAAAATTATCGTACATTATAGGTTTTTTTGCATTATTGATAGTACAGAGGTCAAAATTATCGCCCACAGAACTGCCGCTTGCTGTATATTTTCTCTTTTACAGACCATTCTCTGTAAACCCTAGAGATGGTTGTGCGTGAAAATCCCAGTAGATCAGCAGTTTTCTGAAATACTCAGACCAGCCCATCTGGCATCAACAACCATGCCACATTCAAAGTTACTTAAATCAGCTTTCTTCCCCATTCTGATGCTCGGTTTGAACTGCAGCAGATCGTCTTGACCATGTCTACATGCCTAAATGCATTGTGTTGCTGCCATGTGATTGGCTGATTAAAAATTTGCGTTAACGAGCAGTTGGACAGATCTATATAAATGTTTGAATGATGATTCATCTGGAATGGGCTGTAAGGCAAGGGCACAGGTAAAAATCTTGCCTAGGGCAGCAAATTAGCCAAGGTCAGGTACCAAACCTTTATGTTTAACACAAAAGAAAATATCTTGAAAAATGTTGTAAATCAATAGCCATTGACACATCCATAGTAAATATTACGAATCCAAACACATACTGCGGAAGAGTCAGTGTCTACCAGTTTCCAGCATTCTTCAAAATATCTTGATTTTTACCTCAACAGAAATAGCTCAGAGTGGCTTGGAACTAGCGGAGGGTGAGTAAATGATGGCAGAATGTTAATTTTTGGGTCAGTGATCACTTTAACTCGCAAAATCTTGTTGGTCTTGTACTGCAGACTGACCCCTTTCTCTGTTTCTCCATCGCAGTTCCACAACAAGGTGACGTGTTTCATGCTGCATCAGATCGAGGAGCCCTGTTCACTGGGAGCTCACGCCGGGGTCATTGTCCCACCGTCCTGGATTATTAAAGTCCGGAAACCGCAGGTACGCTCAACTCAGATGACAGACTCTGTGTATGATTAGGAGGCCATGATATACTGCAAGCCAAACTGAAGAGCAAACGCAAACTGACCTCATTTCTAACTAAATTCAGTCTAAATAACCTTAAGTTCAGGAGTGTTTTTGCCTTTTAAAGTATTCATGAAATCAAAATGTACTCTTCCTATTTTTATATGTACAGTCAAAGTCAGAATTTAGAGCCCCTCTGTACAGTATATTTTCCCCCATTTTATGTTTAAAGACACTTATGAAAACACCTGGGCCTGAAGCGAGGTTTATGTAGGAGACGCTAATGCAAAGTGACAATGGACTGTGTTTTGAAGCTGGGCTGTGTGCTCCTGTCTTCTGCACCGATCAGCTTCAGCTTAAATATGCTTGGAATCATCTACATAATTAATATGGAGCTTCTTTCACTGTTTTCGACACTTTCAACATCAGTTTATCTGTTGCATTGCGAGCTACGATGGATTGAATTGATCAAAAATCGACCCGTCATGTCAACAGTCATAGCAGACATTTAGACCACGCCCACTCTCGCTATGATTGGTGGATTGATGCGGAGGGTTTTTGAATGGTAGCACAGCAATGCCACTTTCAATTCAGGAGTTGCTAAAAGGGAAGTTTCTTGCTTGTACTGAAAATGTTGGAGTATTTCTTCCTCATGTTGTTCTGAACCCATATTACGTTTTATTCTGTAATATAAAGTTTAGTGTTCTGCTCTTTTCCTTACTATTTAAAAGGGTTTATGGAACATTTTTATGATTTAATAACTTCAATTGTGATCTTTTCATCATCTTATGACTTGGAGCGCAGACCAGGAACTGTTTTTAAAGGGGTAGTTCACCCAAAAATGAAAACAATGCCATAATTTACTCACCCTTGACTTGTTATAAATCAGTTTTAGTTTTGTTTTTTTTGCTAATGAAAATATTTTAGAAAATGTTGGAAACTGGTGGTTCATTCCGCTGTGGCGACCCCAGATTAATAAAGGGACTAAGCCAAAAAGAAAATGAATGAATGTTGGAAACCGGTAACCATTGACATTGAATTTACTAATTACTAGTGATGCCATAATTCTCAATACAATATTGAACCGTTCGGTACGACATCTCCGGTTCAATACGCGCTAGTTAATTACGTTTTTTCCGGTTTTACGTTTAAATAATTTATGTCCGTTTTATTTATCTCCGAACAGACTGTGTGTGCCTGTAAGTCTACAAGCTGAGATGAGGAAACTCCTCCCCGCCAGTAAATATTCAATCACTTTGCTCTAAAGTTAGGGGGCGCTCCACCATCATTCCACACTTTAACATGGCGAGCAGCAGTGAAGTGAGGCAGCAATACGAGGAAGCGCCGGTGTGGGGACATTTTGGTTACACGTATAGACTAATCGAACAAAAACGCTTCCAACATGACTGCACATCTGCGGTGCCATCACCCAGCAATATCACTGTCTGAAGGCAGAATAGCAGAGAATGTAATAATAAAGCCCTCCAAAAAAACAACAATCCCTCGCTGAATCCTTCCAGCAAACATACCCAACTGGTTCCGAAAGACACATAAAAATAACCAAGGCAGTGTTCAGTTTAATTAGGATGGTTTATTTATATTTACTGAAGTACAAATATGTTTATTTGAAATAGTCAATTTATGTTTATTAACTTCACATGCATGTTTATTTTTAAAATGGAGGAATTTATGTGTTGCCCAGTTTGTACATGGGCTACCAGCAGCTGTGAGATTTCAGTGATGTTGTTTTTATTATACAATACACTAGAAACTAGTGTACCTTTCTTGGCTTTGAAGTAAAATAAAGGAGTATTGCAATAAATCTTTTTAAATAAATCGTACTGTTCCTATTGCCTAAGCATAGAATAACAAAAAAAAACAAAAAAGAAACACGTGTTAAGCCATCAGAACCGAATCAAACCGAAAATCGTTCGAAAAAACCGAGGTATGTATTGAACTGTAAGCTAACTGTATTGTTGCATCCCTACTAATTACTAATCTACGGAGACCCGGAAGGGACGTGATGGTGGAAAAAAACTGAGTGGGAGAAAAAAAAACTGTGATAGGATAATATATATATTTTTAAGTTTTTGCGTTCCCTCGCAAAGATGTTTTGCGAGGGAATGCAAAGATGTTTTGTGTTCTCTCGCAAAACTGTTTTTCCACAAACACGTCCTGTTTACTTCATACATGTCAACCCTCCCGTTTTTGCCTGGATAATCCCGTATTTTACCATTCTATCCTGATAGAATTGTAATAATCTACCTTCTGCCACTTTTCCAAATGTTCAAATAGAAGTCAAGTTATTATTTGTTGCTCTTACAACTGATATTGACGACAAGACTTATGTCAGGTAGTGTAGAGTACATATATTCAGATCATCTCAATGGGTCTTGAGCACCATGACGGTGTATAATTGATGAAAGCATTATCTTTTTTTTTTTTTGTTTGAGTGAACTTTTTCTTTTTGTCAACCTACAACTTGGTCCTGCTGGTGTGAAATTTTGGCATGTCTTAGTCGGCGTCTCTCTCCTGTGTCCCAGAGCTCATTTAAAAACTCCACTCGGAGGAAAAAGCGGACGTCGTTCAAAAGAAGAGCCAGCAAAAAGGGCACGGATGTGAGTAAATCTGATTCCTGTCCTTTTCCCAGCTTTTAAAAAGCTTTTCTGAGAGCCTTTCTTCCCTTAACTCCTGCTCTGTGATCATCTGTCCCCACACAACTTACTTCAGTGTGTGTGTGTGTGTGTGTGTGTGTCTGTGTTTGTGCTAATGTGCATTCATTGAAGTATAATGAAGTGACTTGTGCAGGAATCTAAATGGCGTCCATTCATGCTGAAGCCGCTGCCGTCACCGCTGATGAAACCAGTGCTGGTGTTCGTCAACCCAAAAAGTGGAGGAAACCAGGTGAGCTTCTGAATGTAGAGACTGATGGAGGAATAATGGACAGTCATTGTGGCACAATAAACCCTGAAAGGGCCATAATGACTATATGTGCCAGCTATTCATCTCTTCTTACTTTGTTCTTTCCTTGAGTGAGCGGGATTTCAATGCGAGTAACATCAGACAGTCCAGCGGTGTCATTTTGTCTGTGTTTATATCATTGCATCTCTCTATATACACATTTCTGTCAGTCTGACCTTCTGCCTGTGATTTTCTCAGGGCACGAAGCTCCTGCAGATGTTCATGTGGATCCTGAACCCTCGGCAGGTGTTTGATTTGTCTCAGGGAGGTCCCAGAGATGCGTGAGTCTCCGTTTCAGATCATCTCTCCCAACCATAATACGCTTTAACCCACCATTTCTTTGTCTCCAGCATGCTAATTATGTAGTCGTCGGATCTGTGAGGGAGTTCAGTGTTTCTAGAAGCTGCCCGCTGCCCACAGCTTCAGTTGTGTCAGTAATTGAGCTGTAAGGCCGTTCAACACACAGAAACACACAGAGGAAGAGAGTATTGAGACACAGCTGGACAACTGGGGGCTTTTCTTCAGATCTGACTGACAGAGCTGTGTTTAAACTTCCTCTATTAAAGCAGAAATTCAACACACACACACACACACACACACACAGTTGTTTTTGAGGACTCTCCATAGGCATAATGCATTTTATGGAGTAAAAAACGCTTATTGTATGGCCCTCCCACTAAACCCAACCCTCATAGAAAAGCTGAGGCTAAATTTGAATGTGATAAGTATGTGAAAATGTTTGTTTTTAAGTGTTTAGAATCACAAGCACATTAGGCATGTCCTCATAAACCACCGCAATAGAGTACAACTGGGTTATAGCCATTTCATAATACAATAAACTGTACTTGTAAACCACCAAAACCAGTACACACACTCACTTAATCTACATTTAAAAATCTACCAGCAGGGGTCGCTAGCAAATGACTATCTTTATGTTTGTTTATTTATTTATTGACTGAATTAGTTAGTTAGATAGTTGGTTAGTTAGTTGGTCGGTAAGTCAGTCAGTTAGTTAGTTAGTTAGTTGGTCAGTTACTTTGTTAGTTAGTTGGCCAGTTAGTTAGATAGTTTGTCAGTTAGCCTGATGGCTTGTTGGTTAGTTAGTTAGTTAGTTAGTTACTCTGTTAGTTACTCTGTTAGTTAGGTAGTTTGTCAGTTAGTCTGAAGGTTTGTTGGTCAGTCAGTTAGTTAGTTAGTTAGTTAGTTAGTTAGTCTGTTAGTTGGTCAGTTAGTTAGGTAGTTTGTCAGTTAGTCTGAAGGTTTGTTTGTCAGTTAGTTAGTTGGTTGGTTGGTTGGTTGGTTGGTTGGTTAGTTAGTCTGTTGGTCTGTTAGTTAGATATTTAGTTAGTCATTTAGTTGGGTAGTTTGTCAGTTTGTTGGTCAGTCAGTTAGTTAGGTTGTTTGTTTGTCAGTCAGTCAGTTGGTCTGTTGGTCAGTTATTCAGTTAGAAAGTTAGTTGGTCAGTTAGTTAGTTAGTCAGTTGGTCAGTTAGTCTGTTGGTTTTTTAGTTAATCTGTTAGTTAGTTGGTCAGTTAATCTGTTAGTTGGTTGGTCAATTAATCAGTCAGTTAGTTGGTCAGTTAGTCTGTTAGTTAGTTGGTCAGTTAATCTGTTAGTTGGTCAGTTAGTTAGTTGGTCAGTTAATCTGTTAGTTAGTTGGTCAGTTAGTCAGTTGGTCAGTCAGTTAGTTAGTTGGTCAGTTAATCTGTCAATCAGTTGATTAGTAAGCTGGTTAGTTGGTTGGTTTGTTACTTATTTAGTTGGTTGATTGGTCAATTAGTTAGTTAGTCAGTTAGTTGGTCATTTAATCTGTTAGTTAGTTAGTTAGTTAGTTAGTTAGTTAGTTAGTTGGTTGGTCTGTTAGTCAGTTAGCTAGCTAGTTAGTTAGTTAGTTAGTTAGTTAGTTAGTTAGTTAGTTAGTTAGTCAGTTAGTCTGTTAGTTAGTGGTTCAGTTAATCTGTTAGTTAGTTGGTCAGTTAATCTGTTAATTAGTTGGTCAGTTAATCTTTTAGTTATTTGGTCAGTTAGTCTGTTAGTTAGTTGGTCAGTTAGTTAGTCGGCCAGTTAGTTAGTTAGTTAGTTG